>WEDG01002773.1:0-85833 GCA_017591395.1 Schistocephalus solidus | reverse complement strand
TAAGGGCAGGATGGAAGTGTTGTTTTTGTAGATGAAAACGACGAAAGAGTCTACGCAGTCGACGGCGGAATGATTAAGGGAGGTAGACTTCATCCTTGACATTAATCATTTTCTTACGGGGAACAAAACGAAAAATAAGTGAACCTAGAACTTGGTCAAAAGTATCAGTACAAACATTCACATCTGAACATACAAAGAAGTTAGTCCAATTGTGGGAATTTAGATGTGTTAGCAATTCCCTCATATTTGCTGATCTGAAATGCTTTAGATCATCTATCATCTTCACTGCCCTGCGGCGTACCTGTTCGAGGAAGGCCATATCCTTCCTCACACATAGCCTAGCTGCTAGTATTCCATAGTTCAGATGGAGTCTTACAAAGACGAATAAAAAATTTTCTGAATAATTTAGGAGGACATATTTTAAATGAACGTCTTATGCAGTATAATGTACAAGTTACCTTCTGAACCATCTTCTTACTGTGTTCTGCTATATTAGATTTTTGGTTGTCAAACACCCAGCTCTCTGTGCCTTTCTGCAGCCTCTAATGGCTTCCTGATTTTATAGTACTGAGGTGTGGGAGAGGCATTTTAGTCGGCGTTGAGCTAAGGACAACGCATTTGGACACATTAAACTTTAAAAACCATTTTTTTGCCTAAACACTCAGTTTTTCGATGTTTGATCTAATCTTATTTGTGTCATAAACAGAGTTTTCTTCGGTCCATACTTTATGTCATCTAGGAACCTAAGAGCCTCCCAATCTTATTTGCTAGTGCCATCATTTACATACGTCAGGAAGAGTAAGGGACCTGAAACAGAACCCTGTGGGACACCACTTTCCAATTTGCCCATTCCGAGGTATAAATACCAATAAAAAATATCTGTAGTCTGGAGGATAGGAAACCCCTGATCCATTTTAACCTTTTACCTCGAATTTTCTCGGTATAAGAAGTCTATTTGCTATTTTATCAGAGGCCTTCTTGAAGTCAAAGTATATGACATCTTCTAGATAACCCCTATCTGGGGCTTTTGCATATTTCTCAAGTGGCTAACGAAAACATGTGAGATGAGAATGACCAAGATGAAAGAGAGTTTGGACATCCCATAATATTTAGACTTTTTAGATGACCCATTAAATATATTTTGTTAATTTGCTCCATTTCTTTGCGCATGTTGCAATTTAAACTGACATGATGATATTTTTCACAATCGCGTACTGCGCCTCTTTTATAGACCGGTGAGATGAATAATCACGTCTGTTCTTCCGAATGTTCACCTTCTTCAAAATAATTTTTGAAATATGTAAGACAGAGGTTTGCACAGTTTTAAGCAAGTTCTTGAAATGCTAGTGCAGGAACTCTCGCTGGACTGGCGATTTGGCAGTCTTCGATTGGAGTAATTGTGCCCTAAATATGACCGATAAAACATGCAGCTACTCAATTGGGGTGGAGGATGAGGATGAGGAGGTCAGGGAAGAGAAAGGGGTAGTGATTGACGAATGAGTGAAACTGCAACAAAATAATTAGGCTCTCGGGTGAAAACGGATTGATAGAAATAAGATAAAAGAGAGATTTTAACCTGGTCGTCAGTTTCCCGTTTGATGCCTGCAGGCCTAACCGCAGGGATCAGTTCCTTAATTCTTTTTGTACTAGGTTTGAAACATATAGTATTTCTGAGATGTTCCAACAATTTTTGCAATGTGCTCAGCTTAAACATCCTTCGCAGCTTATTAGCCTCACTTTTACAAGTGTTGCGTTCCTGATTATATTCCCAATAGTGCTCTTTAGAGCCGTTTAGTCTGCGACGCCTCCAAAAGTGACTTATTTTTGAAAGATGCTTGTAAGTTCGAGTTTAACGACTTTGGGCGGCTATGGTTGTTTTTCATCCGAGTGGACAGTTAAAGTAAACAGTCATTTTCAGTAACGAACCGAAAGTCCTCCAACGGTCATTTGATCCACCATGCAGTTATGCTTCCCATGCTACCTCTGACATTTGTCTTCTCATAAGTGGGTAGTCCCACTTATAATTTTTATTTCCCATCTACCAGGCTAAGTTGGTTTGGGAAACAGTTAATAGTCAAAGTGCAGCGTATTGTGGTTGCTTGACCCTAGCAGCGGTCGATTCTGTAGGTCTAGCACATCTTTCTCCTCTTGTGTTTATGTATGGTCAAGTCATTCGATTGTTATCTTTCAATAGCTTGCGCTTATCATATAAAGTTCTCGCAGATAAGTTTGTCTCTTACCCATTGTAGTAATTTGTGATCAAAATTATCTCACAGCCCCCGCACAGTCCATGGTTAAATATCAATGACAGGAGCGTTAAACTCCCAAATGATAGGGGTATCTTTCTTCTCAATCGCTTCGTACAGTTAATTTATGGGAATGACACCTTGGTCAGAAGTCTGATAAGGCGAATGGTATGCCACTGAAAAAGTTAGTGATCGTAGATACTTAGCAGATATAATGTTGCTTATTAGTTTAATATCCTGTAAGGCTTTACTTACTTCAGCCATAGTGGTCAAATTGATAGTGACAAGAACTATGACCCCTCCTCGGTTGGATCTATGTCTCCTGGACTGTTGATATCCTCTGAGGTATATTTCGGATTGAGCATTATTTAAATAGGTTTATTTATAGGGCACTGCTTGGGCGCCGTCAAATCCTTAGAACACAGGGAAAAAACTAAAACAAACTCCTCTTCTTAGTCACCACATTAGCTTTGTTTTGGTTGTATGCTTAAATAGCTGTATTAGAAATGAGGAGTTTGTTTTAAATAAAAATCTGCCTTCCAAAGTTTAGAAATAGCAAAATTTGAAAATAAAACAGCCATACAGAATGGGGATGAATGTATCTGGGTAAGAATTTTAGGGTCAATAATAGTCTGTTATGGACGTTCGATAGTATTCATTCGACAGAGATAGAAACGTCTGCGGTCGATTTGAAGGGATATACAATTGATGACAGCAGTTCCTCATGTCTGGTGGGGGGTTGATAGTTCAACCCAGTTTATTTCTGGACGGTTTAGATCGCCTGCAATTATCCTATATTCCAATTAAATATTTGATATGGTACCTATTAAATTGGTTAGATCAGTGTCAGCATTACTTTATGCTGGAGGAATGTAAAGACATCAGATAAGTATGTTTTCGTGCGACAGGGATTTTACTGTGGCAAAGCATGCTTCGACAGGGAAAGTTTTGCGTGAAACAACTTCACTTTGTTCAATGGTAGTTTTTATGTATATAATACAACCGCTGCCTCGTTTATTAATGTGGTCTTGTCGAGAGAAATCATAGTTTGGGACAAAAAGCGAAGCACTCGATGTAAGTTCACTAAACCATGTTTCCGTTTTACAAACTATCTCGAGATTAAAGGCTTCAACACATGTCCTTAGTTGTGGTATTTTATGTACTAACGATCTCGCATTAATATGAGCGATACTTCGGATGTCGGATAGGGAAGAGGCCAGCTGTTGTGAAAAAATTGACTTCAAAAGTGTTTGGATTGTGCGATGGGCGCATTGAATGGAATTGTGCAACTGTTGCAAGGTATGGTGATGTGCATGGTGGGATACGAATGAATGGGTAAGAGTGTTTGTGTTGAGTGTGTGGTGGGATTTGCGGGTATGGGTTGTGTGTATGTTTTAGAGTGCATGGATTGAGTGTAGAGTTTATGCCGCTTTTTGGGGGATGATTAACCGGATGGTAATTGTAACTACCTGGATTTGCTGTTTGGAAGGTTTGTCGACCTGTGTAGCCATAAGGTGCTACGATGTTAGAAAGGTTAGCGTGCGATGGTTTACTCCTATGCCATGCAGTTTGAGTTGGGAGAGTTGAGTTGTTATAAGAAGAGCTTATTCATGTCTTATGAGCGTTTGCAGAGTTAAGAGCACTCATATTTCTGAGGTTGACATATTTTGGGCTTTTTGGTAGTAATGGTGTGTTAAGTAATGCTTTTTTGTGTAGGCACACTAACTGGGAGACTAATCGGGTTACCCTTTGAGCTTGAAGTGATTGCCATGAATATTATAGAATTTTTATGAATTGCTTTATTGAAATTTTCTGTCACTGGTTGTTTATTTTGGAGCGTCGTAGTAACACTTATATTAATATCTAATAATTCGACGTGACTGGATCCAGAATTGGTGTCATCAATCTGTTCCAGTGAGGTTGTAGCGTTTTGAGGTGCGCGTTTAGTTTGATTCCGACATCCTAACTGCTTCTTACTGCTGAAGCACTTATTCATTATTATTATACTTGCCAAATGTTTGACTAAGGAGACACAGTGTTTATTATTTTGATCATACTGAATTTTACGCTTGACATTATAGTTGGCAGCGTTGGCGATGCTTGCTTTAGTTTCCACTGAGGCGACGGTATGATAAATATCTTGTTTGATCTATGTGGCTTTGGTCTGACGTTCCCGTCTTTGCAAAGGTGTGAGGTCTGGAGTACAGTTTGGTTACTTCAGGGTTTTGTAAAATAAGATCGGCTTCGGTCTGTGAATCGAAGGTCACTAACACTAGTTTAGTTTGCTTCTTGAGTTAAGCCTTTTGGTGGAAGCTATGCGGTTGCTAAGACCGAACGAGTGTATGAGTTATTGGATTGATGGTATTGGGATAACCGTATGGTGGATATTGCGGATAATGACGTTAAACCTGTGTTTGGACCTATCAGTGACCTCTGATGAGATTAGGTGTATAATCGGTTCTATTGGTGGAACGCTTGTTAAGCTGGTTGAAAAAGATTTTGAGTCTTATAGTGATTTGGGCATCGTAAATAAATGTTAATATTTGTTGATGAAGGTTTGCAGACGTAGGGTAGCTCAGAGATCTAGTTTATCGATGGTTACTTTTGCGTCCGTCATATTTCTGGTATATAAATATGTGAGGATTAAGACGGTTTGATGCAACAACTTGGGAGCTAGGGTAAAGTACACTTCTTATAAATTGAGATGATAGTTGAGTGGCAAATATCTAAATATCTTCAAATAATAAGTAATTTAACTTATCTTGGAGTTGAGTATTTCGAGTGATTGTGCACAGTAGGGCTATCGCGGATGGACGCGTTTCTATGAAAGCCATAATGTCTGGTGTAATTTCCTCAACTTAGTTTCTTTAAGTTCATCCAGGATTGTTGCACAAGCGTAGTATATTTGTCAAGATGACCCTAAATCATCGATTTATCGAGGAGGCAAGCTTTCATTGTGTCAGGTTTTGACCACAGGGAAGACTCTGTGGCCTGAAATATTCGACCAGGAAAGGAAAGAACGAAAAACATAATTCATCTTGCAGCCTCTGATCCCTAGAACCTTAAGGTTAGCTACCTGTTATCTGCTCAATTTGGAACTTTTTAGACATTTTTAATGTAAGAGTTTTCCAAAAAATATTTTTGGGCATTTTCAATCCTTGAACAACAGTTCTCGTTCCTTGAGCCAAGGAATGAACAGAGATATCCAAGAATGCTATCTATCTCGCTATCTATTGATCTATCGAAAGTCCCGACTACGAAAGAATCATCGTGGAGTTTTTTTCAGCCGGATTACTCTCCCACCGATTGAATGAAAATGAGGACACTGGTAGCAGAATTAAAAAGATGTCAATACGAGGGGGAACAAAACTTGAAAATTGTAGACAACAAAATCGTAAAAATGGTGCGCTCGTTTTTATGGGAACTTCCGGTGAAATTGAAGGCCACCACGCCGGTCAAAAGCTTAACCAAATGCCTATAGATTTGACCTCAGACAGGGGACTGGATATATCTTGTGAAATATCCAGCAATAATTGGCATGTGCAAGAAATAACCAACAATCTTCAGAAATCTAGAGAACAAAAAAAGATGACAATAATGTAAAAAAATGTGCAGTCTTTTGAAAAAAATGGATGAAATCAAACTGGTTGTGGACAATTTACAACCTGATTTCATAGATCTAACTGAAACATGGTTAAATGAAAAAATTGCAGACACAGAGGTCAGGATAAACGGATTTCAGTTTATATGCATGGATAAAAACGGATGGAGGGGTGTTGGAATCGCAATGTTCGTACGAGAAGGCATTGACTTCATTCTGGATGGGCCCTCGCCATATAGGAACTCGTCTTGCGAAATACTTTGTTGTAACCGAAAGTCCCAAACCAACCAGACCTCCATATTGCCGTGGTAAATCGACCCCCAGGACAGCGAACGGACACGAACGAAGCACTCATCACAGAGGTAAAGCAAATCTGCCGCAGCAAACACTTATTAATACTTGGAGATTTCAAAGATTCCGATATCGATTGGTAATCAATGTATTGCTCGCGATCGAAAAATTCATTCGAACAGAAATTACTTCAGTTGGTAAATGACGAGTTTCTTACCCAACATGTCACAATGGAGACGTGGTTCCGAAACGGACATCAGTCAAGCTGTTTGGATCTAATCATTAGTAGAGAGGACAATTGCATCCTTGCATTAAGTTCTTACGTGCCTCTTGGACGAAGTGATCATTGTGTTCTTGCTTGGAAGTACAGTCATTTTTCTGTACCCAATCGTCGTGCAGTTAGGGAGAGAAATGTATGGAAAGGGGATTATCCCAAAATGAAAGAACTACTGAACGGGATAGACTGGAGCCCTGTACATGTACCTGACTCAAACGCTGCCTGGTTCTTCATTAGTAACTTGATTCAGCAGTTACTAAATGGCGATCGTGCGTCTCCAGACCTGAGTGAGTGACATCGGAAATAAAAAGGAATCTCAAAAAGAAAAGAAGACTGCGGAAAACATACGCCAGATATCAAGAACCCGAACGTTTTTCTGTTTTACGAAACAGCGAAATCGTTGTTGGAATCTTCTGAGAAAAGAAAGTTCAGCTTAAGAATCAGAAATAGTCAAAGACATACCAAGAAATTCGAAAATGTTTTTTGCTAACGTAAATAAATCAAAACAAAATCGGGACTCCATTCCCTGTCCGAAAAACTATCAGGGAAACAAGTAAACCGATAACTCTGATAAGACCAACCTCTTATCCAATTTCTTTATGTCCGTGTGTACAGAGGAACCACCTTTTGACGAGGAAGAATACTACAGTACTGCCACATCAACAAACAAAATAAGCATGGTGTCGTTCCCAATGGACACAGTGAGAAAAAATCTGAAACAGCTAGAGCCCACTAAATCACCGTGGCCAGATGGTTTATCCGCAAAATTTCTCAATAAACACACTGATCAGCTGGCCTCTCCACTCTCCGCTCTTTTACACACTCCTATTATCGACTCTTTCAACTGCTTCCTACTCAACAAGATGCCAGCTAATGAATCTAACATTTCTTTGGGTCAGGAGACTTGAAGAAGGCTTTTGTCTCCTTTCCGACTAAATAATAGTTCAACTCTCCCCAAGCTTTCTGTTATTACCCCCGTTAGTCTTCCTTATAACCTAAGAAATTCTGCACTAATTATACCTCCCCCCTGCATCCTCCACGTGTAAACGCTCTCTCTTCCTTGCTTCTAGGTATAGTTTTCTTTGAAATAACTTGCCAATTGAAATAAGGTCTTTAACTATTCTATCTGCTTTCAAGCGAAGACTGCACATTTATTAACACTGATTCTATTAACCGTTTATTTTCCTCATCTTTTCCCAGTAGCTTTCCCATGACTCGGAGAAAGGACCATCGGGAATTTAAGTGACCCTCTTGAAACTATATTTTCGCTTCCATGAGTGACCCATGAACTATGATGTCTCCTTATATCACCAGTCATCAAAACGATGACGTCATTCGGGCGTACACATTCAGTGGTCCACAGTCTAAAATGCTACCGTTTCTTTGGATACTAACCATCATCAGAATTCAATTCTGGATCCTAAGATGCTGAGGACTTAAGTTCCTTGACGCATTTTCGTAAGATTTTGTTTCATACGCCTAAGTGATCAAGAGCGAATCATATCAACGTTTAATTATCTCATTCTGAAATGCTACTGCAGTATTACCCTACTCTACCAACTGACCATTTTTTCCTAAGCAGTTTTTTTCTCCTACCTTCGTTTCAAAAATAAAAGACTATTGAACTCTGCCTCCTTTTTTATGGTAAGAGTTTTTTCACAGCCTTTTTTTCTAGTTCACCATTAATTTTAAAACATCGCTAACTGTTGACATAGCAGGACAAGTTATGTATTTGTACATTTTATCTGCACACATTGTCATAACTTTATTTCGTTACTAATGTTTGCTTAGACAGTGCCTTGCCAGTGCTTACCAAATATAAATTCTAAAATTCCAAATTCTAAATAAAAGTTTGATGGTGGTTGGGGCTCTACCTACCGAGTGGAAGATAGCCAACATAATAATTAATAACCCCCATCTATAAAGGAGGGGAGAGGATATCACCAAGCAGTTTCCGACCAGTCAGCCTCACAAGTATCTGTTGCAAAATGATGGAGAAGATAATCAAAACGGAACTGGTGACGCATATTGAAGAGAATAACTTGCTAAGTTCCAATTAAAATGGATGCCGAAGTGTTCGATCCTGCCTCTCAAACCGGCTCACATCCATGGAAATTTGGACAAAATCATAAGAAATGGGTTTGTCAGTCGATGTGGTCTACACAGGCAGGAGCCAATGTGTTTGTATTGTAGACGCTTAGTCTCACTGGGAAACCGTTCACATTGGAGTTCCACATGGGAGCGTTTTCGGTCTATTTTGTTTCTGATATACGTGAACGACTGCCTTGATTGTCTGACATGCGAGAAGCTAATGTTCGCTGGTGATCTGAAGTTATGGAAGTTGATTGAAAAACCGGAGGATGCGCGGAAATAACAATAAAACGTAGATCACTTTCAAACATGGTTGGATGAGTGGCTGCTGAACCTATATTTCAACAAATGCAAAATCATCCGACTGCGGTCAAGTTAGAGAAGGATGATAAGGTTTAAATATCAGAACTTCATCAGTGGTCACCAACTCCAGGAGGTAAATATTCTAAAGGACTTGGGTATATTGATAACACCCACTCTCAAACCATTGCCACACTGTTCGAATATAGCAAAGAAATCTATGGATATCTTAGGAGTGATCAGTTGATCCTTCGTTAATTTTGATGGAGGGCTTTTTGGGCAAGTGTAAGGAACATTTATCCAGCCGGTGTTGGAATATTTTGTTCAGGCGTGGCGCCCCTGAATGAAACATGACTACGCTCTGTTGGAGAAACTTCAACGGAGGGCGACGAAACTAGTCAGTGGATTGGAATGCCTACCCTATGGGGCTGACTAGAAGGACTTAAACTTTTTCCTCTCTCTTATAGGCAATAAAGAGGGATATGATCTCAGTTTTCAAACTGGTCAGAGGAGTTGATTGTGCTCTGCAGATGGCCGACTTTTTTGAATTGGCAAACATGACAAGTCTCCGAGGTCGCCAATGCAAACTGAAAAGAAACCACGCCAAACTTGACGTGCGGACTGACTTCTTTTTACAACGGGTGATTAAAGAATGAAACAAACTGCCAACTGTGTTTGTTTAGGCTGAAAGCGTTGAATTGTTTAAAAGAAGACTTGATGAATTTGTACTTGATGGACATATAGTTATTCGACATACTAAAACGAATATCGCCTTGTAACATTTGCATATTTTGCTAGCGTCTATCTTTGAATAGGGTTTCAAAGGCTCTGCCTATCTCCCTTATATAAACTGAATTATAATGCGAAGGACAATACGTTCAGAACTAATAAGGCCTCAACTCTAGACAGCTTTGGCCGTAGTTCATTCAATGTACGACGAGATATCTCTTACTTCATTCAGTCAGTATTCACTCATGAAACAATTCCTCCTTCGATCCCCTACTCAAGGCAAATACAAAATTTGTAGACGTTTACACTGAAAAATAATCTTTACTTCTTACGCACATTGATAACGACAGAATTACTCGGTCTGAAGCCTGCCAATTCACCGGGTCCAGATGGAATTCATCCGCATTCCAAACAGTATGTTTAAAAATGCTAATACTGCAGCTAATTTCCTAAAGTAAATAGAAATTGACAAGCTGGACATGGATTCAAACTGCAATTGTGCAAATTGCAAGTAATTTACCCAATTGCTTATATGGGTCGGCACAAATAATATGGGGCGGTAAATACGACTTTACAAAACTGCGAATTTATAGAAATTACGCTGTTACAGCCAAGAAATATAGTAAAAATGAACACTTTATTTATCTTTAAAAATTGGTCCACGCACCCATGATCTTGACCTTGGTGGTCAAAGCGTTTGTGTGATGAGAGGACTGCAGCGTGTACCGCAAACAAAGCAAAGGATATATGGCATCTAAGAAACCCATTAAGACAAAAATCCTGATGAGTTCACAGAGGGATACTTTTATTCCCGATATAAATAATTATATTTAATGCCAGTTCATTGGCTTTAGCATAAGAAATAAGCAGTCGGGATCAGATAATTCGTAAAAAAACTCCTGGAGGAATACAGTTATTAGTATTTTTCATACCTTTATGTTATTCATGAGAAGCAACTTTTGCCCGTGGAATGATATCAATTCAGAACGGGGAATGGTTAGTACAAGTGCAGTGGGTTTACAGTCTGTATGTCTTTTTAAGGAACTGGATTCTGAACCATGAAAAGTTGCCTCCATGGACGGTTGATTACTATCTGCTGAAGAATTCACCGATTGCGCGTTGCCATCGTCCTTAAGTTACGACCTGGGATCGGGCTCAGATTCGTGCACTCCTGTGCCGGTCTTCATGCTGAGGGGGAAAAATTACAGGCTCTGCAGACCTCAATCGGCTTATTTCTCAGTCGACAGCGAACAGCCGCTCGCCGACATACCTGCTGGTGCAGAATACTGGATCCGTAACACTGAATGGAGAGGTTATTCACCGGGCACCTGTTAACGCGTCCCTGTCCAGAACTTTAATTACTCAATAAGCTGCAGTTTTTTCTCCTGAGAACACATGAAACAACGATCAGGAGTTTTTTTCACTGTCAGCTTGACCCTCTACTGTATATATATATATATATTTTGACCTTGCCTGTAAACTGGCAATAAATAAATAAAATAAAATAAAAATAAGTTTCGACCTGGGATCGGGCTCAGATGTCGTGCACTCCGTCGAGCAGGAAGATCATTTTGACCGTGTTGGCACCCAGAATTCCAAGAAGTTGCTCTGAATTCAGAAAACTAGTGATAGTTCTCTTACAAAAAAATAATTTGCAGGATTTTTATATCCTGTGGTAGTTTATTCCTTATTTTTATGACGTTCACCGAAAAAAACTGACAATGATTTATTGTGCGAGCTAATGGAAGAAATAAAAAGACATTGCGATGACTGCTGCACCGAGAGTGGTCAAGCTGCCTCACAGTGGCAATGGGGTTAAATATATGCCTGCTTAAAGCTTAAGCAGTAAAAAGAGTCCCTACCGTAATTGATGAACCCATAACTGATTAATGTTTATAAGCTCACAGCGTTGTCGAGAGGTAAGATTACGGTACTCCAACGATAAAACTCTTTTATGTATCCTAATATTTTCTAGGCGAATCAGCAAATATTTAGATAAATGCGACGCATTTTTATGTAAAATTGGTCACTTCAATAACTGAAATGCTTACTGAAGATGACTTCTAAATAGTCATGGCCATGGCTGCGAACCAAACCAAACCCACTAGGCGGGTGAGGTGTTGGCAGGGTCGATTTAGGAAAGTTATATACGCATTTTAGATCGTCAGTATAAATAAAAGAACGAGATTATTTACATGCCCATGATATATCATAAATGCTAGGCAAAAAATGAGGTTCTAACCAGGCACCTTGGAGGACACTGCTTACAATGGGGATCGAAGTTGCAAATGAGGAACCCCTAAGTCCTTTTCTCTCGCATTACGAAGAGAAGTTAATAGATTTAGAAACGAAATATGGCATGTTTCACCAGAGCGGTTGGGTAAAAATTCACGGTGGGAAGAGATCAGAAGTCGATTTTTAATCAAACATCCGTAATTTTATAGCAAATATAATTCTTCAATTCAATTCAATTCAATTTATTGAGGGAAATAGGCATAGGCCTTTGAGTACCCTATTTGTAACGTAAAATTAAGTGCGGTATACAGAGAAACCGTGTGGGTTGCAAAGCTACAAATGCGGTCATAAAATATGACAAGTGGTGCACGACTCTCGAAGGTTAAGATAAATTCCTCATCGCTCAGGCTCGTTTTGGAACATAAAACTGTCAAGGTTCCTTTTAAAGCTTTCCAGCGATGGTGACATCACAACGTCTTCAGGGAGGGCATTCCATGGTTTAACCACTCTGACAGAGAAGGAGAACTGGCGCACATCCAGTCTCACCTGCTGGACACGCAGTTTCAATGGGTCACCTCGGAGATGGGTCGTGGCGGTAAATTTAAAGAAGTCCGAGAATTCCAGGCAAAAATCCAATCCCTTCACAATGCTGAATGTCTGCAGGAGATCACCACGCATTTGCCTATAACTCAAAGGGAACAGATTAAGATTCATGAGGCGGGTTGGATATGGCAAGGAGCTTTGACTTCTAACCATTTTGGTGGCTTTCCTCTGTACTCTTTCGAGGCCCTTCTGATCTTGAACTGTCCAGGGTTTCCAAGCTTGCATAGCATATTCCAAATGCGGCCTAATAAATGTTCCAAAAGTCTTAGCGAAGAGATCTTAGTCGAAATACAAAAAGGCTCGTCTGATGGCATGCAACACCGCAATTGCGCTATTCGCCACTTTCGAGCAGTGAGACGATGGTTTTAAGGTGTTGGTCGTCAGCACACCAAGGTCCTTTTGGGTTTTCACGTCTTTTAAGGCTTCACCGTTGAGAAAGTAACTTCTACATTCGGCAGATCCAGATGGGTTGCCTAAGCGAAGTATTGTACACTTATCGACGTTGAACCGCAAACGCCAATGATTCGACCACTCCTCCAACCGAGTTAGGTTGATCTGCAGTTTATCTTCGTCAGCAGGGCTCTGGATTAAATTCCAGATTTTAATGTCATTGGCAAACATTGCCGCTTCATAGTCGAGATTCTTGACACAATCGTTCACGTATATTAAAAACAGTATTGGCCCTAGTACTGAACCCTGCGGAACCCCACTCTCGACCGCAGCAGAACTTGACCTCTCTTGGCCGATGCACACAACCTGGCGCCGACCCACGAGGAAGTTTTCGATCCACTTGAGGAGGTTACCTCTGAATCCAATTCTTTCTAGCTTGTACAGCAGTCTCTCGTGCGGCAAAAGTATCGAAGGACTTTTGAAAGTCAATGAAGGCAATGTGAACCGCGTGTCTATCTTCAAGTGCTTGGATCCACCTCTGGAGCGAATACAGCAAATTCGTTGTGCATGATCTTCCTTTTCTGAACCCGTGTTGACAGCTTGATAACAAATTATGAGTCTCTAGGAATTTCACCAATTCGCTATTGATGATCCTTTTCCATAATCTTGCCAAGGATGCATGTCTAACTTATGGGCCTGTAGTTTGTCACTGACGCCCGGCTACCGCTTTTGTACAAGGGAGTTATATGTGCCAGCTTCCAATCGAAAGGAAGTGTTCCGGAGTCAAATGACTTTTGAAAGAGCACTGACAGAGGTGCGGAAAGTTCATTGGCGAGTCTTTCAGAAGCTTGGGTGGAAGCTCGTCTGGTCCTGGGGATTTCGACTCTTTTAGTTCTTTTAATTTTAGAATTTTTTAGAATTTATATTTGGTTAGCACCGGGAAGGTACTGTCTAAGCAATTCCTTTTGACTCAGATATTCTGAGAATATTATGTGGCTAATGCTTGCAGTCGGTGGGTTATCCACTGAGGGACGAAGGAACCTTGCCTCGTTTGTGAAGATTGAGCGGTAGAACTGTGAAAAGTACTTGGTTTTTTCCCGTTTTTCAGAAATTTCGATGCCCACGGCAGTCTTAATCAGCGGTATTTGATGTTTATTCCTTGTAAATCTACAGAGGTAACTGTAGACTAACTTTGGATTCTGCGTTGCATTTTGTAGCAAAGTCTTCTCAAATTCTCTTCACGTTTTAAGAATAAGGCTTCTCATTTTTTTCTCTGTGTTTTATACTTATTAAAATATGCGACTTGTTTAGACTCACAATATTTTCTCCACAACTTGTGCTTCCTGTTTATTTCCCTTTTTAAGTTGCTGTCTAGCCACCCAGGACGCTTGCTGTGATGGACACTCGTTAGTGGGCAGTGGTTGTCCATAAGCTGCAGAAGAACATTTTGGAAGGACTCCCAATCTTCGTTCACGGTGCTCGAAAACATTGAGGTCCAGTTGATGTCTGTTAAATCTGCTCGCATCTGATGAAAGTTTCCTCGCCAAACATTGCGCCGTTTTTCCTCTATAGCAGGCGCAACGGAGAATAAGGAGTCGTCCCACATAAGCACCACATGATCACTACGACCGAGCGGAGGCATTGAAATAATCTCGTCAATGCTGCCTGATGTTTTCGTGAAAACCAGGTCGAGACAGTTAGCCCTTTGTCCTTCACGTGTTCTGGTGGGGAAAGGGACATGTTGTGTGAGGAGTGCCTTCAAGGTCTTTTGCAGAAAAACAGATACATTTCAAGATCAGCGTGCGGGCTGGATTTATAAAACGGAATAATAATAGAAGTTTACCAATAATCAAGAAAGAAATGCTTCTCAAGATATACTGAGAATAATTTGCTCAGCAAGGATGGAAATCACTTAATTGTTTAATAATTGAGTTTCGGGTGTTGTCAGTTCCTATTGAATACGAATTAATAAGTCAGCATATCTGTTTCTCAATATTTGCAGGACCAATATTCATGGAAGTGTGGGGAAAACCGTAGACGGCGGAGGAATATAGGGGATTGGGTTGGATTCATGGGTAAAATGGTCGAAGAAGAAGGAATTTAGCAAGTCCTTTTGACAAAAACCTCTGCTATTAAATAACTGCGGCAATCAAATAAAGGCCGAGTGGCTTGTGACCTTAAGCGGACGATAGGAGACGAAAAAATTTAACAATATATATGGAAGAATAATAAATACTTATTGCTGTTGACACAATTTGGGACGCGGTGTGTGGTCGAACGGGTATGGATGCGAAGAAGAACTGTTATCTGGTGAGATTTTGAAACCACTTTCAAATAAGTAAAAAAGCTAAGACATCCACTGATAGAAGATTAAAAGGTTTCCTTAAACTTTACAAGAATATTGGAGTTAAATGTCAGGTTAAAAATGCGTTCACTTAGCCAAATTTATTATTTTCCTGCTGCTGTGCATGGGTGCACTTCAAAGTTTAGCTCAAGGTATAGTTACTTAGAATGTTGCCTTTAGATTTTACATCAACCATATTCCGAAATTACAAGTTGCTGTTTGTTTTTTATTCAAAGAAAGATATCTGCCCCACTAGAACTGAAAATTCAAATCAAATTCTGACTAATGCAATCAGTTGAAAGTCGACACATGGTCACTGTTTGGCCTCGGATTCTTTTCACTTTCGCATGCATAAAGTGTGGGCTGTGGTTGGTTATTTCATTGATTACAATTCGAAAAAGGAGGTTTTTTGTGCCCGATATCTGCTCAATAACCTGACCGGTGGAGCTGGACGTAAGTTTCGTATGAGCTCGGTGGCCGTTAGTTTGGGTTTAAATCGACCTCTAATTCCGTCATTTTGTACGCGCGAAAGGGGCAAAGTCCAAGGTCAAATAGCGACTAATTATTTGCCGACCTTGAAGTTCTCGTACTTGTGAAAAATTCACCGCGAATTTCATTGTTATTCAGGTAACTGCCCCTCCGCTTTGAACTAATTTCATTTATATATACGCTTTCATTCTTGATTAATTGCCCAATTTTACACTTCCGAATGAAGTATGTTAAGCAGTCGTAATTCGTTCGCACCTTAGCTCCATATACCGATATATAGCTTCCCTGAATCTTAAGAAGTCTTAGGATGCCAGGTAGATTATAGTTGCTATGAGAACAACGCTTTATTTCATGTGCAGCCTATCTAGAAGGATATCTTCTGTCAGATCAAAGAATATTTCGAATATTCTGGAACTTAAAACCTTGCACCTTTGGTGAGATATATGTATGTCTCAGGGGGCCAGAGGGTGATAGGCTGGGTTGGTGCTGGAAGAGTAGGGTATGTAAGTCAAATTTATTAGTGTGCAATCGAATATCACACGTATGGCGATTTGTTTTTTGAGCTAAGTATAGAAGAAAGCAACGCGGTTCTAATATTTTTTATACTACTGAATTACATATATAAGTGTTCATCCGATAAATTTTGACCGGACATTATCAGTTTGGGCAATTGCTCAAAATTTTTAAATGGGCTTTGACCGTTTAGATACTCGTTCATCGTTGGAAGTACACTCTTAAACGTGGTTCTACACTCACAATCCAAAGCGAAAGTAGGAATGCCCGTCGAATAGTTAAGCATGTTATAGTACCTTTTAAAATTTAGGAGGCCTTTATATTGTGTTGCCTTTCGCATGCAAGATGCTAAAACTCACAAAGCATTGCTTATCACTTGCAGACCGGCGCCAACGAATGTACCGAAGCCTTGAAATATTAATGAAAATCTTGCCAATACAAGCAAAAACTGTTAGTCCTAGTGAAAAATGGAGCAGAAGTGGATGCGATTGCATGGACAAGAATTTGATTGGCCTGATGTTTCGGATTCACTCTCAAACCCATCATCAGATATGAACCCGTACCTGATGTTTTCTCTGAAGGTGAATTCGAACCAGCCGGTAAATCAGGTTCTTGCCACAACGATCACGTCTACTTCTTATGAATGAGCAAATTTAAACAAATGTAAAACAAAAAGAAATTTTAAAAGTTATTTTATGTTTCTATATAAAGATCATGTTTTTTAGAAAAGCGGCACATGCCAAAAAGGGAAAAATGATGTGTCTGATAAAACTTCGTTTTAAAATTTACAGAAAACCTGTCCATGCAAAGTAATGAGTATCAACATCAGCAAAAGTATAAATATTTGGAAGTATTCCTTAAGTACAGTTTGAAATTAAATATTCTTCAAGAATAACCGTTATATTAGAGGTTCCCTTTAACAACCAACTTTCAGTTCGAGTATAGATTCCAATAGGTTGCCCTGGGAATGGAATTTATTTCTCTTCCTTCCAAGACTTTTTGAGATTCGTTTGAAAAAGCAAGCTGGGTTTGCTTGAGTTCGCTGATACGGGTGTCAAAGAATGCAATTGTTATAAGACCACATATGCACAGGCCGGTCAGTGACTAATAAATGTAAATAGGATGTTAAAGTAGTCAAATTCGGTAAATGTATGTTTTCGATTATTCATTGTCAGGCCTTTACATTAATATAAGAGGAAGAAGAGTAGCAAGAGTTTAAACACTAAGGAACAAAAAATATGGGACAGGGGGTTGAGGGCGTTCAGAAGTCTAGTTCTGTCAGCGCTTATCCGGAGGTGAAGGGAGAATAGGGGACGGGAAAGGACGCGTCTGGAAAGTAGCTTTGTCCATTTCTCATCGCTGTACGGCAAATAGAATGTTCAGGTGCAATCGTTAACATGCCATGCAAAAAGGATCTTTTCTGGAATAGATTGCGCTAGTAAATAAAATTTACAGCCTTTCAATTGCTGGTAATTAATCGTTTCACTTTCCACCATCATGTTTCATGAGCTAGGTCACACATTTATTAACAGGGCTTTTTTAAAAATTTATTTCACTTACCAATGTGCTCGTTTACAGCTGGCGAAAAGTAGGTTTGTTTGCACAAGGTACGGATCGAAAGTGCGCGCTGTCCTTTTGGCAATAGGAAATTTTATAATAAACATATTTCTTAATTATTCGAAAGATATGCACTATTAGTTAAAATAAACCTGCCTGCCTGCTTCGAAAAACGTATCCAATGGTTGCTTATATATAACCTATTTTGCGCCCCTTGTTACTAAACTTTCTTGATAACTTAGTTCTTTTCAAATTTATAAGTAACATACGTATTTACAACACCGAAAGTGTATCCACTAAATATAATTTTTGATAACAAGCACTAGTTAGCACACGAACGACTCCTTGAAAAAAACACAATTAAACTTTCACCAGAAGAATGACATCTCAGTGGTTATTTATATGCTTAAGTTGACACATCAACCTACCTCACGATACGTCCAAGGGGATTTTATGTTTTTTGGAGAGACTTGTTTCTATGTTCACAAGGGGCCATCGATAATCCTCTGTGAATTAAAAAGCTATGGAGTTCTGCAACCCAGACAATTCCCAAAATATGTAGTGTGATCGAAATTCGGAAATTGATGAGACCATGGAAACCAATTTACTAGTTTTCTGCTTTAATTTTCATGACAGATTACAAGTGAATTTAGAATTATTATTGTAGGTTATCCTCGACAGACCCTCCCCTAGTCCGCAAACGTTTGAAGGACGTTCTTTATCTATAGTCTGACGGAGTATCCATCTAATGAACTCGACGCTCAATCGCTGAAATGGTTTTTAATGAGTAACACTGCGCAACCGTAATTTACGATTGCATTTCTGCAATAAAACAACTTAAACCTCCCGACCTGTCACGTCTCTCCATCATCCCGTGTTGAAGTATCTACCTCAGGCAAATACCTACCATTGAGCGTTGGAAATAAGTAATGAAACCTGAAATAAAATGCTGCTCTGTTATTTCATAGGTTTGACCGGAGTTGTCTGATTCAATTGAATCTCGTCATTTTCAACGGAGTAAACGCGTACTTAGATGAGCATTGCCGGCACAGACTACCTATGATACTAGCCGCTGCGTGGCTGTTAGCGGGGCTTGAGAGTGAGCCCCAAGGCAGAATGGGACTATTGAAATCCGTTAGCGATTGGTGAGCGTTTTTCAACTAATTTAAACGCTTAATTTATGGATTTAAAAAATCCCCTATCGAATAAAATCAGATAACACACCGGTTGCCCCGCCTGAATAAACTGAAAGCCTACTCTGGCGTTATCAGAGAGCCAAACATAAAACAGTCCCAGCGAGACCACGTAATCAACATTCCTCCGTGAAGTAAATGGCCACGGTACTTCTATCATCCCAGATTTATAAAAGGGGTTTCAGGTAAACATTCTCAATGCAAACGCTGCCCTTCGGGCCAAGATCTACCCGCATTCATTTACCATTTGGTCATTCAAGAGTTATCAATTAGACGACAGCTGATAGATGTCAAGAGGCGAGTTCCAGAAAGTAGTTCAGAGGGAGAAGATGCGATCGTTGGCCTGATGTTTTGGATTCCAATTAGAACCCATCATTAGAGACAGGTGATGACTGCACCACATTGACTGCATAAACTATCCGTTGTGTCCCAAGTAGTCAGCTCTTAATTGGTAGAATGATGTGCACTGTGTTCTTACTGATATAGTCGGCAGAAAACCTGGCGTTGGTGTCTTTTTCACTATTCGATGCTAACTATAAGCCCAACCCTTATTTATCAAGTGCGATTTTATCCTTTTTTTCCCGTCTAAGACACGTAAAGCAATGTGACACCATGAGAAACTGAGTAAGCCGAAGGAATACAGATTTTAAAAAATGATGGACTTGGAAATCCACTTCGTTTTATAAACCTACTTCCATTCCGAAAATGACAGTTTGATGCATCCGACTTATAATGTGAGAATAGGGCCTTATGATGGTACACAAGCGTTTAGGCCCTTTCAGAGGCTTAGCGCTCGTAAAACCTGCTGTTCGATGCCCTATTGGCATTTTGCTCGGAAGAAAATACCCTAAGTCCCTGTTCAGTTGCTTCAAAGGCAACTTTATTGTCAATCGCAGGCAGCCGCCATTGCCGGGATCATCAGTGAGACTAGGTGGGGCAGGTCACTTAAGGTGGTGAGCTCTAAAGGCCTGGCGGCGAGTCGCAAGCTTGGAAAATTACCAGTCAAGTAAATGGTTTGGTTTGTTAGTTACACAGAATATTTAATTGATGGATATGGATGAAAAATGTGATTGCTATGAGCGTGGCTGTCAGCCACAGTTAATCCTCCTTGATAGTACCACCCCGCCTGGTACTCGGAAGTTGCTACCCAGTGACTGTTTTTGTTCTCCCGATTCCTGCCGGACGCCTGTTTTTGAGGATGTTCGGTTGTAGAATTAACCAATTCCAATCTCTTCCCTCTGTCTTACATCTCATCAGTGACCTCTCGAGAATGTGACAACATCAGTCTGTTACTGTCGCTTGTTCTTTTACTGCCGTTATATCTGGTGATTTTTTAATGCTCAGGAAAACAAAACAGCTGGTTCCAGTGCTCAAGCAGTCTTCTGGTTCTTTTCTTGGAAGAATATTTAGCCGAAGTGGGGTGGTAGCCGGAGTATCAAAGGCAACTGATGCATTAATCTGTCATGTCCATCCTGTGGCGCTACATTCTTTGGAATGGGATTGTATTTACTCCAAGATTTTACAGTTTGTTTTCCTAGTGAAACTGTTCGGATTAGGTCCACTCAATAATTTCCAGAATTGATGACAACCATTACTGGTGCTTTCTGTGTACGTACTGGGGTATTTATTGGTCGGTAATGTGTTTGCTAAAATGGTGGCATCCAGTGAGGTCCAATGTGAGCGTGTCCACATTTCAGCATTGGTCGGTTTCGATGTCTTCTCGATTAGTATCTTCAGCTCTGAAGTTATTTAGCGTATTACCTTTTGTCCTAACTATCGTCCACCCCACTTTGCGTGATACTCTTCACAAGCAGTAGGTGGTATTGACTCTCATGTCTGCGTACTTCACCCAGAGGGGTCTCTAAATAGTTTGCTTCTTTGTGCTAACACTGGGCGAGATGAGTCATGCCTTCTGATACCGATAGCTTTTCCTGGCTGTATATATACTGCAGTAGAAATATGTTGATCCCCATGATCAACACCCTCAGTCTCAGCTCTTGGCTGTCAATGCAAGTTCGCAGTTGTTAAGCGCATTTGTTCGTGGGCACTTGCGGCTTGGCGTGTTTAGAATCAGGTTTTGTTTACACTAGGCCTTCAACATCGTTTGACGCGCAGTTGAAGTTTTTTGTCTCTGTCAATGTATTCCCCACTTACTACCTTCCATGCTTCCAGATGAATGCTACACCGCCGATAACGAGCTCCGAGCTGGCTCACTGCGGCCGTTTCTGTTTAACGATGGCGTCTGTATAGGCTGCTACCGTGACATCTTTGGTCTGGCCCAGTGCCTCGGCTGTCTATGTCCCACCAAACTTTGGACAGGGGAGCGCTGTGAACTGAGGATTGGTACCGTCAGCTATTCTGCAATTGTATCACCGCTTAATGCCTCCTTTGTGCTCGCTTGGGTGTTCGGCATACTGACGGTCCTACTTTGCGGAATCCTTGCTTTGATCTACTTCCAAAAGAGGCGCTCGGCCCTGTTCGCCTTCAGAATGTCCCAACTTCAGGAGTCTTCTTATGATCCTAGCCCTCTTCCAGTGCCGATTTCTACTTTTCCTCTGCAACCACCAGTCAGCACATAATGGACGCCAGCAAATGAAAACGTCAGTTACATGCTTTCTATCTGACTACTCCTTACTTCCCTCAAGTGCCTTAGCCCATCATGAACTGATATACGTTGAGATTAAAAGTGACTTTTACTACCTTCTTTTCCGCCCTCACGTTGTCATTGCCTGGAGGTTGGAGAAAACTTTCCAATCAGTACTTGCCATATTTCTCAGCCAAACACTACTCCAAGAGAACCATTAATAAATCATGGAAAAAGTTTTGCACCACCATGGGAAGCGTAATCAGGATGCCTATTATTTTAGTCTATAGTACATACTGGGTACTTGTGATCATGGTACGCGTGAATACAATTAACTACTCGAATAACCAGTTGAAGCGCTCTTGAGAAATGTGTGATGAAACCGAAGAAGTACCCGAGGGTGACGCTTTCCGGTTAGTCCGTAGTTCCATCCGCCGACAAGGTTCTGGAGTATTAAGAGAAACTAAATCCAAAGGTATGTTATTGTTTTTTGTCACTGTCTATGCGAAGTTCCGTGCAAGCCAGTCTAGACCATTCCGATAGAATCTAGCCTCGCTTTACACACTTGGAAAAACCGAAATTCCACCACCGTGATGGAAAACATAAGACTGAATAAGATGGGTGGCTAGTGCACAGCCCTGCTTCACCCCATTGGTCACCGCGAACGCTTCAGCGAGTGTTCGTTGCGTAAGCCATCATTGCGTTTTGAAGTTGGCTCACCATCTGCGTGAGGTGCTCCAGCCATCGAAATTTCAGCATTTATTTCGAGAATCCATCGTATTGGACTGTGTCGAAGACCCTCGTTGAATGGCCATGTGTAATGAAGAGGTTTGGCCTGATATTTTCCCCTCCGCCTGTACTTGGCCAGCAGCGAACATCATGTCGATGTTTCCGCAGCTCCTGCGAAATCGGCACTGCGTTTCAGGAGAAATCCCTGCCGCAGGTGGGGGTACCGACGGTTGAAGAGGATGCGGGCGAAGATTTAGTCTGCGTTGTTGAGTAGGAAGATGCTTCTAGGATTGCCAGACTTGGGTTTCCTTCGCACTCATATACAATGGTAGAGCGTTCAACTCAATTACCAAATGTCCCGGGTTCGAATCCCAGGTGTTCCACACTTCGGATTGGGTATGAATGGCTGATGACGGCTTATAAGCCAGAAATAGCTATTCCGGTCTCCCTTGTCTTCGTCGATTCCACTTTATCATATACTACACGTCGCTGTGCGACTGCCTGTGAGGGCTCTAATGTGAGCTCCAGGGCACAACGGAACATACCTGTTCCTTAAGCAGATCGGTGAGCCACACACTATCATCATATTCCCGATGTATATGGACGATGGTCGCGTCTTCCAATTCTTCAGGAATTTCTTCTTTTTACAATATTTCCTGGAAGTGTCAAGTCAGTTTGTCCATTAGCTGACGGTCACCGTACTTATAGATTCGGCTGGGATCGCCTTAGATCCATGTGCTATACCGCTGTAAATCTGGTGTACAGCCTTGATTCTTTCCTGGAGGGAAAACTGGAAGTCCGTCAATAGCGACGTCTTAGATTGTAGACGGTCGATTGCGGACGCTCCTGAAGTGCTCGATTCAGCACTTCAGTCTTAGGAATTTCTCCATAGGCATTGTCTATGTGTCGCAGCGAAGCAGTCGCGCGTTTGTAAGGCAGAAGACCGTTTCGTTTGGCGTGAATAAATGCATCCCTTTCTTCTGGTCAGCATACATTTGTATTTCGTTGGTCTTGTGATCCATCTACGCTTTTTTTCATCTCCCGCGGCCGTTCCTGCATCAGGCATCGACATCTGAGGAATATCATATCATTTGCCTAAGTTCCGCGGTTGATGGAGGTTTTATACAGCCTACTTTGTCTCACCTTAGATGTCGAGGATTTCCGCGTAATTGTAAAACCAGGCCTGTTTTTGAGGACCTGCATGACCTAGGACGTCCAGGGAGATTGTGTTCCGCATGTGACACCACCGTGTCTCCACGGTGGCGTTTTTGTTCGCGGTCTCTGGTTTTTCCAGGCGTTGGCCCAACCGACTGCTGAAATCTTAGCTGTTAACAGACCCATTCAACAAAATCCTAAACTGATTTGTATACTGCTTCCACTGGAATTCTGAAAACACAGAAAGCACGGTCACTACGCGAAGGGATCGTATTTGGCTGGACTTAAAATTACAAGTTGTTACTGATGGTGGAGGCTTTGTAAACTAACTAACGATAACGAATCCAAGGAGGAAAAAATAGTGATTATGTAACCATAAATACGAATCAGAACGGTTTATTATCTAAAAATGGACGGCTTCTTCTTCAGAATGGATTTTTTATAGACCTATGGCCCGTATTTGTTTATGCCCACTTATGTCTCAAAATTGTAAGTTCGGAACATATCTTGCCAGCTAACTGTCGCTCCTTAAGTCCCTACAGACTTTCTTTTGACATAAAGGTGAGACAGGTCATTAGAGTCGCTGAATTTCCTTTTTTTCCGATTTTAACTGGAGATTCAGATCAAAATGATGGTTGCTCAACGCAATTGACAGATGAGCACATAATCACAAAATGATCATTGCACGAAAGAATCCACGCGTCACGCCCCGTAAGTTTACCTATCAGTTGACCTCACTGCTTCCTTTTACTTCAGACCTACTTGGTGGCGAATATATGAGTATACTTTTGTACGAAATGATGCTCTGAAAACGCGCTGTCTTCCCTTCCGCTGGCTCAGTGGTTAGGGCGTTGGACTTCTAATCAACAGGTCGCTGGTTCGAGCCTTAAAGGTCGCAAAATCTGGGGTTATAAATGGCTGTCTGTTGACGACTAATACGCCAGAAATGGTCATTCGGGCCTCCCTTGTCTTTGTCGGTAGTGCTGTTCTGCCCATATCACTAGACGCTGTGCAACTGTTGGAGGGCTCTTGGCTGAGCCGCAAGGCCTAACGGGACGAGTATGTCCTGCACCGCGATCGGTGAGTGTCATTCTACCATTGTTAATATACCCGATCGCAACCGACAGGACAATGAACCCTTGGCTCAGTGACTAGACCGCTGAACTTCTGACCAACATAAGGCGGGTTTTGAGCCTCAGGGGTTGCTGGCTCATCGGTAGGCCATTTCTCTTATCTGGGCAGCATGGTGAAGTTGCAGCCCAGATCTCTAATGCCAGCCAGGTCTTTCACAGGTGCCAACACTCAACCTGAAGACGCCGTCGCATCCTCCCCAGCATGAAACTTAGGGCTCTCACCCTAAGCACGCTACTCTGCGTGGCGGAACTTAGGCAATGGTGAGAAAGCTTGACTAATTCCACCTAAACTACCTTGCAAGAACATGAATGGCAGGAATTGACAGGAAAGGATCTCCAACACCCAGGCACTGGGGGTGTTTGGAATTCTGAGCATCTGCATCATGGTCGACGGGCGCTCACCGATCACTTACGAGGTTCACTCGTACCGTGGGGCTTTTGAGGGTCGATCTAGAACCCTGCAGGCAGTCGCATAGAGACGTTGCTGTACGCAGGGCACTGAATTTCTAACCACAAGGTCTAGGGTTCGAGTCTCAGGGGCTGTAAGGCCTGGGAAAGCGTGTGGCTGGCTGATGAAGGCTACTAAGCCGAAATGGTCACTCCAGTCTCCATTTTCTTTGTCAGTAAGCTAGTTCAAAAGTTAATTGCTTATCAGGTGTCAATGATTCTGGTATAGGTTTCTCAGTGTTTCTTTAGGACAGTTGAAGGTAGTCATCATAGTAGGTGGGACATTATCTTACTCCCTAGGGTGCCCGGATTCGAGTCCGTGCCTTATGCAGCTTTGCCTACTGATGCCTACGAACTGGTATTGGAATACAAAGTACTAATTTCAGCTTTCTCGTTTCGCCAGAAATTAATTTGTAAGTTGCAGCAGGTCAGTTTATTCAAGGATCAGTAGGCGGAGACCGAAATTCGATATGAATATTTGGGTTGAAGTCCATCAGCCACTGCGGGATAACCGCGTTATATTCACAAGCTGCAAACAGGCAGACAGTAGTATAACCTAGGAAATTATTCACCACACTGGCAGCCCAGATACTAGCTTAAAGCCCAGACACGTGTTTCTCCGATATTCTGTCGCAGTATGGCAAAGCTGCGAGGGGTTCGGCTTTCCCTGCCTGTTGGTAGCTTGTGGATATTACGCGGTTGTCCCGGCGTGGCTGATGGAGTTTGGCCCAAATATTCATATCAAATTTCGGTCCTCGCCTTTTGGGTCCTTGAATATACTGATCTGCTCCAAGTCAAAAATTAATTTCTGAGGAAATTAAAAAACTGAACTTTTAACATTGGAGTGTCTACTAGAAATCACACAGAGAATGCTGGGGGAGCGACAAACCTCCTCACAGCTGTGCCATGTAGCGGCAGAATATCGGCGCAACACGTGTCTGAGCTTTTAGCTAATACCTGTGCTGTCATTAGAAGATTCATTATTCCACTAAAAAATGTTAGTGTGTGAAATACAAGGCTGTTTTCTCGCTTCCACGCGGATTGGCAAACGCCTGGTGTGTTTTCCATGCAGTCGGACAGCAGTCGTACGTGGCATGCCAGTCAAATGGATGACTTGAAGTGACGTGACATTCGGGTCGTGTCGCGATGGGGCAGTGCTGATAACTGCTTAAACTGGTTTGGGCCGCAGACTTCTTTGAATTCTGACTTCCTGATGGAATATTGTGCTTGTGAGCTTGCCACTGCATAGGCCCAGGCGTGGATCGTTTCAGGCATTAACATGATAATTTGATAATCTTAACGTAAGATATTGTTGGTTGACGGAATACTTTGATCCCTACTTGGCACTGGCCGTTGAGTTTAGATGGCAACTGAAGCAGGGGCAGTACCTCGCCCACCTCATGAAGTGTGCCCACATTTAAGAAACTTCTCTACTTACTCGCTTAATGACCCATATGAGTGGACTGAAACCCCGAATGAATTATGAACCACCTTAAGTTAAATCAAATCCTAACATAAATATTAAAAGTAATAATAAGTTGTTAAGAAATAACATTGAAAAAAACGGAACTCCGAAGGCTTCAACAATAGTTGTAAACGAGTAAACTTACCATCGGTAGATCGATCGAAAGCGACAAGGCAACGAGCCGTTGGTGCCGTGTTTAGAGCATCGGACTTCTAATCAACAGGTCGCGGGTTCATACTTCGGATGGGCTCCAACTGGGGTAGGGTATGGCTATCTGATAAAGGCTAATAAGCTAGAAATGGCCATTCAACTCTCCATTGCCTTTGGCACTATGCTTCTGAGTAAACTTAAGTTTTAAAAGTGCATAAGGTCCTTCCGTGTACATAACTAGGAAAATAAATAATCATAAGTAGAACAGCGTTCAAAATGAGTACTTGTTCACATCCCGCTTCTTCTGAGTTACGTGCCGGACAGAATCAATTGTCATGAATATACCAGATGGCGACTGAGATGACCACGAGTCCGTGACTCAATGACTAGGACGTTAGACCTCTAACCCACTGGTCACGGGTTAGAACCTCAGGAGTTGAACAAACCTGGGGTTGTTACGGCTGGCTGATGATGGCTACTAAGCTCAAAATGGTTATTTCAGCCTCCCTTGTCTTTGCCGGTAAAGTGTTTTCTGCATCAGAAAGAGTTGTCCATATTTAACCCCTAGGATGGTGATAGGACTGTCTGAGGACGATAACCAGGCCAATAATGGCCACTCCAGTGCCTTAACATTTGTCGGAACTTGTTTTCAATGCCACAACACAACCTGCATGGACGCTGGTTCCGCAGCTACAAGACAAAACTGAAATACACAGTTCCGTCCTGTACTAAAGTTAAATTAATCGACGCCATTCTCAGATGACTTTTTTCACATCCTGACTACAACCCAGTAGGGGTCCCTTTTTAGGCAATTCCGGTGTCCTTAAAATTTAATCGTGGAAAACTGGCGACGCGATGTTGGTTTATCGTGAAATATATTAAATAATAAAAGATTTTTGATGCTTTCTACTGCGATTACTTAGAGGGAACTCTTTGTCTGATGGCACATACTTGATACGGTGGGAAGGAGTTGAAAAATATGTAGCAGTTCAAAGACTATAGTGCATTTCCTATCTCATGAAATGTCAATCAAAATTCTGAAATGTGTTTTGTTTCAAAAAGATCACTTAATTGAGGTTGTTATATTAATTGTCATGCAGCCTAATCCCGAGCTATTTTAGTTACGTCAGGATACCGGCTTCTAAAGACGCTTCTTTCCGGTTGACCCGGCAAAAATGACTACCTAAGTATCCATGATTTTTCCTGATTTTTTTTCGATGTCCTAATAAATTCAAATATAATTTATAGAAAATTTGCATTAAAATATCCTCTTCTGTACTCATTTTTATAAAAAATTCCGTCCTTTTAAAATTGTTTACTTTATGAAAGTTCACGTCGGGTTTTTTTAAAAAAACAGCTCCTGAATATTGAGATTTTCAAAGATTGTGAAATATGTGTGCATAGTGCATCGTAGCTGTTCATTTATTAATACTGTTTAAAAAGTATGCAACATGGTCCATATCCATTACGAAATTCTATGAGTGCTGTGTGAAGCCTTCCTCATAGAATAGAAAAATGTTTGATTTCCCCTAGACGGAATGCATACAGCATTTAATTTGGAAACCCTGAATGCAGGTATTATGCCAGGTCAGATTCAAAAGTTTTAGGCAATTTAAAAAGCTTTTTTTACATGAAAAGTTGGCCTTTCTTTAAGTGGAACATTTAATGAAGACGTGACTGAAATATCTGGGGATTAGGCTGTACAATAATTATTTTTACAACCTTGGTCAAGCGATCGTTTCGAAACAAAAACAAACACGCATTTCAGAATTTCGGTTAACAGTTCACAAGGAGGCAAAGAGGAACACAGAGGTTGCCCACAGCTTGGTAGATGTTAAAACTTGCTGATACGTTTCCCTATGGCTATTTCCGGAAGGTTGCGCTTTTAGGTTACACGCTGGTTAATGCAGCACTGGGATGCTTTTCCCACTAAATCACGCTACCATGTTTGCTGTGTGCAGCAAACTGACGTCCTTCTGAAAAATAATCTCACCCAAAGCACGTAGTGCAATTGGAATCAGATAATCACCAGGAATGCTCGTTTCCGATGGAACGTTTTCGTGCAGAACAAGAACAGACAAAAGAACAACAAAACAACAAAAACAACAAAAAACAACAAAAGATAGTTATGTAAAACGGGAGTGGGGGCACTGAGGGTAAGGCCCTTAAAGGACGGAAAGGACTATAAAGCGTCAGCAATGAAAAGGAACCGTCCACTGTTCGTCCACCGTTATCGTTTGACTGAGCTGGTTTTTAGTACAGAATTAGACCGTCTTCTACACGTCAATTTAACGCTAACTCTAACCCTAACCATATCCATCGTGCTCGTTAGATTTAGCATTCTTTGTAGGGTCGTAAGGGTCACAAAGGAGTTCGTGGCCCAAGAGCAAACATACAACCTTAATGCTGCGCTTTAAGGCCTCTAGAGCTAACAAAGATATGCCTCCGTATCACGATCCTACGTATCGTCTTTAGACAGTTAGTCTGTTGTGGCCGTATCCTGCCCATATTTGCGATTTTATCAAAATATAAGTTACTGTTCTTTTCATTAATGAGCGCTCTATGCCGTGCACACACACACACACAATCACCAAATTTAGAAAAATGGAAAGACGAAGGCTAGTCGAACGGTGTAATCATTCAGTTAATTCTTCTGATCTACGTACTCAAAAGTTCAAGCGAATAAATTAATATTTTCGGCGTTCGGCCCACCTTCTTCTCCGCTCCGTGACGTGCCTGGAACTCGCCTATGCCTCTCTACCTATAAACGACCGAAACCTAATTGAAAGCCAATGGAAAAGCTTCCAAGCTCCGTTATTTTAAAATTCAGGCAGTGGACTCAAAATCAATCTGAATAAACTTGAGGTAAACAGACTAGGTTTGTTTCGGAAAAAATTCTTAGTTGGATTTTTAGCGCGGAAACCTAGGTAGGGCCAAAACGTGAATCGCGCGTGGTTTATCAGCAGAGCCACAAAATCGCAAGTAGAAACGGTGATTTCAATACTTTGTTTCTGTCCTCCGTGTCCACGCTTCAAAGGGGCTGGACCTTGTCCTTTGTGATGTAGGGGGGAGGGGGGCAATTCGTGTTGCCCTCTAACTCCACCAACACCGACGAGTCAGCGTTCAGATCAGCTGATGAAGCGGACTCAACCTTAGGAAGAAAATGCTGCTTAGACCGATTTCCCTTCAGAGCTGCTTTTTTTCTTTGTAGGCTCAATCATCCTCTCCCCCGCCTCCCCCGGAACGTTGACGCGGCTAATCTCGGGCAGAAGGGAATGAATGCCATGAAATTTCAAAGTTAAACTGAATCAGAATTGTGAAAAACCTTTCCCACCTGGAGTTACTACGAATTTCGCCTTTGACTTAATTTACGTAGCCTCTCAGTCATACGAAATCCGCAGGTCTTGCACATCGAAAAACGTTAGCGAAAAAGGCATGGAAGACTCCAATGGCCAATCTTGACGTATTAGCCGTCCTCGGTCTTTCTTATATACAAGACCTGAGCCTTAAACTCGCATCCTACCGCTGCTAAAATACCCTATCGTAAGCGACCGCACAAAGAGGCCGTTACTCTAAGATTAGGGTGTTGGACTTCTAGCCAACAGGTCGCGGGTTCGGGCCTTAGGACTTGCAACACCTGCTGTTGGGTATGGCTGGCTGATGACGGTTAAAAAGCCAGAAATGACCATTTCAGTCTCCATTATCTTTGTCGGTCATGTTATTCTGCATATCTCATTAGCCGCGTTGCGTCTGCTGGCGGGGCTTGAGGGTTAGCCCCAAGGCACAACGAAACGAGTGAGTTCCGTAACCGATCGGTGAGCGCCTACTTACCATAGACCTGGGAAACCTCAAATGATACTTTGTTTTAAACAGGCTGCTTGTTACTTCTTTGCTGCTTCTTATAAAGATTGCAGTCGTGTAATAAGTCATTTGTTGTGAGTCATTTAATCATCTAACTGATGATCGTGTGCTGACGCTGTTATGCGCTTATAATCTAAGTTGTTGAATATACGGTATAATGAAAGGTTGCCTGTTGATGACATCCTTATTAATTTCTCAAAAATTATCTTCCATAGTCATGTTTCTCGAACCAATTACCGTCTATTTTCGGTGAAGTTTCTAATACCTACCCACTTTTATTACAGAATAACAAGTTTTAATTCCAAGAACTCCCCTACCCAATGTGATTACGTTGAGCGAAAATGGAGCGACACAGTTTAAATGATTTTCTGCTCTCGGAAAGAGTGACAAGGCGTTCGCTTTTGTCTGGTAGGATGCGCTCAATTCAATATTTTTAAATTTTTCATGGTTTAGCATAATCACATTTGTTTTTTTTCCCGACGTAGCTTCTTTTTAGCTTTTGGAGTTGGATCAGCAAATTAATGTCTTTCACATTTTAATTTTGATTCGTTAAAACGATGAAGTTTGTTTTGTGAGTGATTTTTTCCCTTCACACGCTGTTACGGAATGTGTAATAGGCGACTTAATCAGTGCTAATTCTTGGGCGTGTCGCCAACGTGGCTAGGGGAAAAAACTTACCCGTTTTATTTGTTTTCTGAGACTCAGTTCTAGTACTCTGACAGGTGGCTGCTTAGTGACAGCCTCGGAGACTTGAGTAGTGGGATGTTTTCAAGACACCGGGCCCAGGTTAGGGAGTGGAACAGAGTGTGAGGTAGATGCATTGAAAGTGACCTCACTATAAGCCAGCGCAAGTTACCGTCCCTGCATCACCATGCTGTGTAGCACACGGTGGACATCTTCGAAACTATGATGGTCTCATTGTCGGTAGTGTGTTTTATCTCAGGTTCCTGACGACCTCGGTTCAAATTTCAGGTCACCCAGTGGTATGGCTGGCTGATGAGGACAGTGTTCCTTCCAATTTATTGTTCGCTTATCACCGTGTGGTCGCCTGTAAGGGTTTAAGATTTAAGTCCCGAGGCGAAAATGAACGAAAACGTTCCTTTCTACAATCAGGCTGGTGACGCGTCACATCCACACGTCTCAAAATCCTCCCGAGTACAGAGTTTGTCTTCAGGTATTAGTTTGCTGACTAATAAGCGTTTTGATCTCCATGCATAGTGTGCATACCTAACAGTGATCGCCTTTTTGGCGGTATTGCTTTGTTCGGTATGAATAGCCTGGGAAAAATATTCGCTCCCTAGGACAGTACCTGTTTGGACTTATCGGACCCTTATTGGTGTCGGCCAATGGAAACAATGATAAACGGACTGGCCCCATCCCTTTCAGTCGCGTTTCAACTGTGTGCACCCCTAGCTGGTAAAATGGTTGAACTTCAGAGCAAAAACACGTGACGAGTGGTAAGCCGGCTTGGAAAGCAACCGTTGATCGGGTTCTTTGCCGATGCACATCAGTTTATGCCTGTCCGCAAAGTTTCCTTCATGTATCTGAAACGACAGAACACATTATCGCCGTCCGACAAAACCGTCATATGTATCAAATACTGACTAGCTTCAGATGAGCAGTTTGATTTTGCGTGTCAGACTAAATTCCCGTAGTCATCTCTGAGGTTGTGTATGGCTGGCTGATGAGGGCTAATAGGCCAGAACAGGTCATTCCAGTTTTCCTTGTCTTTGTTGGTAGTATCCTCATGTCGCCGGAGCATGATCTGACATTCGATAGTTTAAAAAACCTCAGGATACTTATAGCTATAGAACTCTGAAGCAAACGCACGAGTCGTGGGGATGTATCGTGAAACGTAATTTGTCTCTCCGATTTGAGTAACAACGTGTGCTTAGAAATAAAGTAGATTATAGGAAAGACTGATAATACAATGAAATGAACCACACGGCGGACCTCTATTTTTAACTTGAATAAGCTCAGGTTGGTTAATTAAATCTGAGCCAGAGGGGCACGGTCACGCTTATTAAAGTAAATATGGCTTCCATAGCCTAAAGGTGTAGGAAGTTACACGTTCATACGGTCAAAATCGCCGCGTAGGAGACTAAGATGCACATAAGGCAGTAAAATATGTAAGGAATCTTCACAGGTAGGGGAGGAAGATAAATATTAACAAATCTAATGCTCTCAAAATTATAGACAAAAGAACCTCGCCTAAAAAGACGAGAGAGAATAAAAGGATGATTTTTTGACTGAATAGCCGTCATCAGCCATACGCAACCCCAGGTTGTGCAACTCTTGCGGCTCAAACCGGAAACTGTTGATTAGATGTACAACGCTCTACTCAATGAGCCACGGGCTCGTTGACCTGTAGGTTACGATCGGATATAGTAGCGATGGAGTTTGGGCACTCACCGATCGCGTAATGGACATACTCGTTCAGCCGTGTCATGGGGCTCACTCTCAAGCCCCAACAGCAACCGACAGTACAATGAGGTAATAGCTCAATGGCTATGGCGTTCAACTTCGAAACAACAGGCCGCGAGTTCGAGCCCCGGGAATCGCACCACCTGCGGCTGGTTATGGCTGGCCCTTTACGGTCAGAAATAGTCATTCCAGTAGCCCTTTTCCCTGGTGGTAATGGCTTTCTGGCGGGGTTAGAGAGTGGGCCTAACGGTGCAACGGGACGAGTGTGTCCCGTAAAGGGATCGGTGAGCGCCTCTATACCCATCACCGGCCTAACAGAGCTGACACCAGATCTCGAATCATGACGGTCAGTTAGCTAGGGAAAAGATCAATCGACCCGCGAATTAGATATCTGTCGTATCCAATCAGAAAAATGCAGTGAGATAGAAATACAATTCACTCATCTGCCCTGATTGTATAACAGAATATGAGCGTTCCTTTTTACCTTAGCGTTCCAGGTAGACAGACCACGTAGACGGTGTCTGGCGGCCGCATTACATTCTCCAAAAGCTAAGGGACACCTGAATGGGTATTTCTGCTCTGCTTTGCGTCATCAACCACTGATTCTCCGAAACTTGGTGTTGGTCCACTGGAGACCCGAATCCGGATCCAGCGGAGCATGGAACATGAATGCCCAACGATCTTTTCTGGCGAGCTACCTGTCTCGCATTGCTGTCGGCAACATGTGATAAAGGACTGAATTTCACCTACTGCAGGTTGGCGCCAGCCAGGGACCTCGTCCAAATAAATTGTCACCAGCATGCAGAGCCTAAACGGAACTATCGTAATGCTAGGTTTTGTCGTGATAAAGAATGTTGCTGAAAATAAGGGTCTCATTCGTTGCGCTCTCTGCACAAAGTCGTGGGAGGATTTGATTTCATTCCAAACCAGCAGTGAGCCCTTGTAATCTGGCCCTTAATTCTGTAGAGGATTGAGTTGTGTCCTCAGTTGACAATCTAGCAATAGCGAAGACGGAGACAGGATCACTGGAACAAGAGCTCTATTTCAGATTCCCCCTCAAACCCATTATCAGAAACAGTCACAGAAAATGGGTTGATTATTTATTAATAGTACCTTATAGTAGTTTTAAAGCTCTAGATCGACGTCACTCTCCGTTCTATTCCCTGAACACAAGTGGCCTGTTTAGTCTAATCGTGAGATTGCATTCAATAGCTGACGAGCCTCATGCATGCGCACAGCCTCAGCACGGTTCCATTAGCCTATGCACTTACTCAATGTTAAACCATCTTAGTCTGGTGTAATAGCGACGCAGTCCATTTGTGGGGCAGAAGGAGGTTACCAACATGGACCAGAGAGACCGGGATGGCCGTTTGTGGGCGATTATCTATCCTCAGCTAGTCTTACTCAAACCTGAGCCCTAAACTTGCGTTCTTTGTTCACGAACATAATTTAGACAACGCTCCACCATTGAGCCATGTGTGCGTTGTCCTGTAGGCTGCGATCGGGCATCTTAACTATGTTCCTTCACTGATCGGGTTACGAGGTTATAGTCCAATCTCAACCCAGAGGACAAAGCCCACATGGCTCGGAAGTGGAGCGTTGGACTGAATAACGCTCTAAACCAAATAACCCGGCTTTGCTGCGCAGGTCCTGCAAACCTGGGCTTTGGTAATACTGACTGAAGGAGGCCACTTAGCCAGAAATGGCCATCCTAGTTCCTCATGTCGTCGTCGATAATCGCATTCTGTTTTCACTACTGGCGAATACTAGCCCCAACAGCAATTGCACAGCGGCTAGTAGTAGAATAGGCCGCTGTGCGGCTGCTGGCGGGGCTCGAGAGTGAGCCTCAGGGCACAACAGGACGAGTGAGTTCCGATAGCGATCGGTGAACGGCGCTCATCAAGGAAGGCAACTTTGTGGCTGCCTGTGTGTCTCTTTATCCAGCTCTGCGACACAACAAGACGAACAAGTTGCATAACCCGATTTGTGAACCTGGTGCCGACAGACATGATTGCGGTGTTTGCCGTCTTTGTTTACTGTACTGTTTTGTAACAGTTATTCACCGTTGCAGCGAGCAGTTACGGACGCACGGACAGGAATTCACTCACCCGAATTCTGCTCAGACACACATGCGTCCAGGTAGTCGTGGCCACCCATGCGACACCTGAACGCGCCACGCCTCCGCCGATCCAACATAGGCTTTTCTGTGGTGTAATACCCATTGATTAAAAATCACTTGAACTTGATCCACAAACCTAGTAGCGCAGCTGCTACCAACGTACTCCCAACTTACGTATTACGCATGTATTCCGAAAGGTATGAAGCTCGAAAAAGACAAGATGATAATCACTGGCACAGAAGTTTATCAATTCGGCATGAGTGCGTTAAACGTACAATTAGCTGTAAGGTCCCCTTTTTCCTTAACGATGGGCTCGCGTGAGAGTAAACAGGTGAAATGAATGATCCACTGATTCCAAAGATTGCTTTCCTGACCTCATTTGTACATTTATAAATAAGTTAGCTTTAGAAGAGCCATTTTGGTAAATATGGCATCTAATCTGCTGGGGTATATTCATGGCACTTATTCGCGTGAGGTCGTTCCGTCAATTAAGGACTTTAAATTCTCTTGTATGCCTTTTCTGTCGTTCTTTCATAGACAGCTATGATTTTTCACTCAAATAAAATGTAGAACAGTGACATTTAGGCAGCCATAAAACCGACCTTTCGTGCCAAATTAATCTCTAAAGCAATAACTGACTTTTCGGTTTTCATAAGAGTCGGCTCTTTAATGATCAAGATGCACTTTCGCGAGAGGCCAAAGCCATCAGCAAGGCGTGTTGTCATTTGCATCTTCATAGATAATCTACCTCTGTTCCATTGAGCTAAATTTGGCATTTAGGTCATGTTTTTCTCCAGCGAAGACTGCGTGCAACTGGAAACATCAGTCGGCATGGCACGTCACATGCAGCGCGTAGCCATATGGGGCTATCATGTGCGCTTTATCGGCTAAAGATGAGTGCCAACTCAACTACTGAATGAAAATGAATTAAAATAGGGAGTATGTAGCTGGAGCTACACTGGAGAAGGGCTACCAACAAAAGCAAGCTGGACTTTAAAGCCGATTTCTGGCTCTTTTGTCATCATCAGCCAGCCATACATCGGGTACTGGTGTCTCTAGAGTCCAAGCTAAAACGCTCCCACCCACACCTCCACACACCCAAGTCCGTCCGTTAGCCAGAAGAGAACCGAGAAACCCAGTACCATATGAGTCGTAACCGAGGCTTTTCTTGCAAAAAGGGGCTGCTTGTTTACGTAAGTCTGTCTACTTTTGTGACAGGCTTTTGCACATTTGATAATCTATAAGCACAGCACTACTTTGTCGTTAAAGCACCTATATGGAGATTTGGATCAACAATATGAAACCACGTGTCTGTTCAACTTTCGAGAACGACGATGTCTTCCGTGTTCCCCATAACGAGGTAGGTGCATGGACGGTGACTGGCGCGTGAATTAGTTTATGATGGTAGTAAACTTTTGCAGCATCTTCAGCACTCTCTCTACTCTGACCCTCCAGCTTACAGACATAGTCATGAAGACCGGAGACGGGATCGGGTGCACAGTTGCTGGCAAAAGCAACCAGTCAGTCTACGCGTACCACACACGCATGCACACCTGGTCCGCGCGCATAAGGTAGATCGGGATTTGACACAAATTACAAACGGAGGGCTCGGGTTCCAACTGAGTGGGGTGCCATGGAAGCCACATTGAGAAGAACTCAATGGACTGTGACTCTCCGTCCTGAGAGGAGACCCTGCAATAGATTCCCCATCTCATGAAATGTCAACCGAAATCCTGAAATGTGTTTTCGATTCAATTAAATAACTTAAACAGAGTTTTCATATTAAATAGCGTGTAGTCTCATACCAAGATATTCCAATCACATAAGGATGCCGGCTCTTGAAAGAACATCTTTCTGACCGCCCGCAAAAAATGATACTCTTTAAAAAATCATTACTTCTGTAGTATTCAATTTTCTCATTTATTTTCGATGCTCTTATTAATTCAAATATATTTCATAGAAAACATGCACAAAATTATTATTTTTTATACTCATTGGATAGCAAATTACGTCTTCTTCAAAGTGTATAGTTGAAGAAGGGGTATCTTTTGGTTTTCTTAATGTGCCTATTTATGAGATTTTACGGACTTAGAAATATTCATCCATAATACATTGTATGCGTCAATTTATAAATGTTCCCTATAATGTATACAACATGATCCAAATCCATTACAACATTTGATGAGAACTGTATGCATGCAGTTTGGAAACCGTGAATTCAGGTGTAACGGCCGGTAGAGTTCACACTTATTCAGCAAGTTAGAAACTTTTTCAAAACTGAAAGTTACCCCTTCTTCAAGGATAAAATTTTAAAATGACGTAATTTAAAACAGGCATAAACAGCAGGATTTACTGGTGCCAAAAAATTTCGTGACGGCTTATCAACTGCAACCCGTCTTTACATAGCACAGATAACGAATGGAAGTAGACAGCATTTGAATTTACAGAAAATCAGTACATAACAGCAAGATACGTGGATGATATATTCACGATTGTTGATAACAAGAAAGACGCTGAAGACCTTCTTACTACCATGAATAAATTTCATCCTAAGATAAAATTTACAAGGGAAATTGACATTGCAACACGCGACCCTTCCTAGGCGTCTTCATGTTCAGAGAGGGTGATGGCTCAATAAGGCGCTCTCTCTTCAGCAAAAATACCTGTAAAGGGGCATACTTGCAATTTAAAAGCTTTGCGCCAATACAATGGAATTGAAATCTGGTACCTACTCTTTTTCAAAGAGCGATAAATATTTTTTCTAAGGAAAACCTAGATACAGAAATTGCCCGCATCAAATCAGCCTTACTCAACTGTGCATATCCTGCACGCTTCATTCAAAAATACAGCAATCCCTTACGGCCAAAAGTGACGGACCATCCAGTTCCAAAAAAGCCCGTAATCAGTTATTTACCCTAAAAGGGTGACAATATTTCTAAAACAATCGAGCAACGGTTACGCTGCACCATAGAAAGAACATAAAATGCAGCTGAGCTCATCTTTATCAATCCTACTAGAAGCCTACCAATCAACCAGACAAAGGATGCCTTGCCATTGCACGCAACCCCAAATTGGGCTTATGAATTCACGTGCACTTGCGGATGCAAGTACATTGGGCGAACGCAAAGGCAATTGGCAACCAGGGCCGCTGAAAATTTGTCTAATTGGTTGTTTAAACAAAAAAATAATGTACTAAAAATCTATTGGACAGCGGTCACTCTGTAGATCTCAAAACAGCCTCCCGAATACTTGTTTAGGCACGAACAACTCGGGCTTTGCGCTACTCGGAAGCAGCGTATATACGTGGGGAGAAACCCGACCGGTGCGAGCAGCTAGACCACGTGCTCAAGCTCTAAGTGCCCTGGTAATTTTCAACCCTAGATTCATCATGGCTGTGAGCTGTGTTAACTCCTCCCCCAACTTTTATTTCCTTATTAGCTTTAAGCTAACGGGTTGACCTGATTATCTTTACGTTGAACTCTGACCCTTGCTGTTATGTATTGATTTTATGTAAATTGAAACTGTAGTCTACTCCCATTCGTTATCTATGTTATGCAAAGACGGGTTGCAGTTGATAAGCCGTTACGTAATTTGCTGGTACCAACAAATCCTGCTGTATACGCTTGTTTTAAATTCATACCCGGGAAAAGAAATGCTTCAAAAACGTAATTTGCTTCCAAAAGAGTACAAGAAATATTATTTTTCTGCATATTTTCTATTAACTATATTTGACTTAATAAGAACATCGAAAATAAATTATAAAATTGTATACTACTGAAGTAGTCATCTTTTAAAGAATATTCTTTTCAGGCGGTCAAAAAAAGCTCTTTCAAAAGCTGGCATCCTTCTGTGACTCTTATATCTTTGGAGGAGGCTGTACTATAATCAATGCGACAACCCTGCTTAAGTTATTGGTTTAAATCGAAAAGACATCTCAGAATTTCGGTTGACAGCATTCCAAGCAATGTTTTTAGTGCACCTTCATAGGTAAAAAGCGCATCAGATTGTTTACATTAAAGAATAAGTGCTGAGTCCCCTAGGGACGCACTCGTCAGAGCCCACCTCACACTCGTTCCTCTCCGACCCACCAGTTTACAGCCCGAGCCAGTCAGTCGTGTGATGTATTGTCGACGAGTATTTACTCCTCGATTTACATTATGCTCAACGTTATATAATAGCTCAAAAAAGGGTACTAAAAACAGATAGCTCCGAACCGATCTTCAGATGCGTGATAAATTCCCAAAGGTATCATTACCTTTTAGGCTTAAAGGCTTCACTTACTGTTTACAGCCTAGCTTCATATAACATTCTGTGTACTTCTTCCAAACAGTAACAAGCCTCTATTGAAAAACCTCCCCTGTGTCATGCAGGCATGACACTCACCTACATGGTCTCTTTGCAGACGAAATATGAATGACCGCTTTACCCAGGAGATCCGGTCTGAGAACATTGCGGGTGGCCGCATGGCAATTAGCCAGTAGTAATCAGAAAGATCGGTAAGGAGTTAGGCAACCTATGTGTTTAATTGCTATAACTTTCCTAATATACAAGCTAATTAACTCCTATATTTTGTTCACTTGGCTTTGTTTATGGTATTTATTTTCCGTTTTGAATTATTAGTTCAGAGTTTTGGTACGTTCGTTGGTGCCGGTTTACGGGTAATTAGTAATCATTTGCAAATTTCAAAACTTTGCATTTGTTAGGTTACACACTGTATCAGAGGTCACCCGTTTTGTTTCGTAGTACATCGATACCACTACATTCACGGGCTTCCTTCGGTATGACCTTGAGTTATGACAAATTATTTGCATATGGTAATTAGGTGCTTATCGATCGGGTATGGGACGCACTCGTCCCACTGGTCTCACCCTCGAGCCCCGCCAGCAGCCGCACGACGGCTAAGTATATAGGCAGAATACCATGACCAACAAAGACAAGGGAGACTGGAATAGACATTTCTGGCTTATTAGCCGTCATCAGCCAGCCAGCTGCCTGCTTAACCCAAATCCTGACTCAGGAAACATTATTTCTCGTGCTAAAGTTTGCACTTAAGAGAAGGATGCATTTCTGCTTCAGAATGTTGAAGAGCATGGTCCTTTTGCAGACTGACATGAATGCTCGTATATTCTAGTATTTGTACGTTTATTCATGCCGTTTTAAAACGGCCCGATGTGCTTGGTACCCCGGGACTCCGAGAACCTCTTGCTTCTGGCAAAAGGAGATTCTTATTTCGGCATTAGAGAAAGCACGTGGCGTGTAATTCGTAAACCTATGCATAATTAAGGCATGGTTTGTGCTTACAGGTATATAGACATCAGTAAAGTTTTATAATTCGAAATAAATCTTTCTTCAAGTAAATAATCTTGTGGGTGTAGCTTCCAATATGATGACCTTAAAACACGATATGGTCGAATGTTCTTTTCGGTAACTATGACTGAATTCTTGCAGGTATATAAAAGAGATGGATATATTGTATCGCAGTTGTGCTCTACGCGGTTAAATGCAAAGATGCTGAACTGAACGTCGGTACTCCACAATTTGGTAGGAGCATGGACCTCTTCACTGGCTCTTGTGACAACTTCGGACTTCGCAACAACACGGAGAAAATGTTGGTCATGCATCAGCCGCCACCCAATATCACCTACAATGCAGCTCGCATCAATTTCAATGGTGCCCAAATGAAAGTCGTGGACACCTTCACCAACCTGGGCAGCAACCTCTTCCGCAGCACCAAAAGTGACGATGAGGTTGCCCACAGGATCGCCAAAGCCAGCCAAGCCTTCGGACGCACGCAGAAATTCGTCTGGAATCGACACGGTCTCCACCTCAGCACCAAGCTAAAGAGTTATAAAGCTGTCATATTGCCGACGCTACTTTATTGACCAGATACCTGAATGGTCTACCAAAAGCAGTCACAGAAGCTCAACCACTTCCACCTCAGCTGCCTCCGCAGAATAATAAAGCTGAGATGGCAAAACAGGGATCCCGGACACAGAAGTGCTGGAACGAACAGGTACCCTCAGCATCTACACCAAGCTGAGACAACTGCAACTGCGCTGGAGCGATAACCTCGTGAGGATGGACGACGAGCGACTACCCAAACGACTCTTCTATTAAGATGTCGCTACGGGTTATCGTATTCAAGGGGATGAATTGCTACGCTACAAGTAAACTCTTAAGACTTCCCTGAAGGAACTGCAAATCAACCCGGCAAACTGAGAGGCCCTCGCCCAGAACCGACCGGCCTGGAGAAGGACAGTGAAGACAGGAGCAGCAATCTATGAAGCCAATGGGATCGCCGCCGCCAAGGCCAAAAGAGCTGCATGAAAGTCATCAGCACCCCGGACAAACACTGCCAATTTCCAAGCTCCTTCAACATGTACGTGCTGTTACTGCACCTTACGCGCGCGAAACGGCCTGTTCGGACACCTTTGGACGCATTGCAACAACAATCTGGCATCTTAAACACCAGCGTCAAGTTCTGTCAACCCTCCTTCGGAGCCCAAGACGGTCACCCCTGGCACTAATTCCTCCACTTTTACCATCATAAGGACCACATCCCAATAATCATCACCGGATGTTTTGCACCACCACAACCATCACCGCCACCGTCACCACCACCACCGCCGCAACAGCGATTAGGGCTTGGTTCTAACCCGTCCTCATTGCGACCGCACATTCACCGCACGCATCGGCCTGGTCGGTCACTTGCGAATCCATCTCACAGAGACTGTCGAACACCTGACTGCCTGGAACACTAACCCACAGCAGAGATTGCCGTATCCACTGCTCTCACTATCCTCACGCATTCACACACCGCATGAGCCTATTTGGTCACATGCGCATCCACAACAGTGGAATTCACGGCAATCTCGACAGCACTGATACTCACGCCCACCCTCCGCTCCTGCCATTATCACCACCACTGCCACCACCACTACCACGAACGAAAACCCTCCTCTCCCCACAGCCTCTCCCGATTTCTTCTGCCCACACTTTGCCCGAAACTTCACCTCATGTATTGGCCTGGTCGGTCACCTGCGAGTCCATCTCACGGAGACTGGCGAACCGGTGCCTAGGACTCCGATATTCAGATACCACGCCCGCACCCACTGCCCTCACTGCTCCCGCATATTCACACAACCCATAGGCCTATTAGGTCACATGACTCTCCCCGATAACCTACGGTAAACCTCCGTAGGCTAAACCACATCAACGCACAGCACTTGCACCAATAAATAAACAGCACCCTCACCATCATCACGTACTTAAGACTATAACGGTATCCTAGACACCATTGCTTGAAAGGCTGCCAATCTGACGCTTACACCAGACCACGCCGTCGACCCAGTGTGTGTTGTATGTTGAGTGGCTGACCAGTAGACTGGGAGACAGACGACGATGGCTCCTTCTTACCCCTTGGTTTTTTGAATCCTGGTATGTGCAGTAGGGGAGCCAGGTCGTGCTTTGTCGCACGAAGACACCCGCCCGCATCAGACAACTGATCGGCTCGGATGGTAGCCTGATTGTGGGGGTGGGGGAGACAGTAAGGTCGACGTCTCATCGCATTTTTCTTCACTATAAACAATAGGATGCTCTTGAAAATATTACGGTGCGCTAAAGCCATGGCTTTGACGGTTGCCGACTGACGGGATAAGTCGGACCGCGTGGTCAGCCCAGTGCGTACGTTGGCGCTCAATGGACGACTGGTAGACTGCGATTCAGGCTGCAATGGCTCCTTCTTAATAGGATCTTTATGCCACTCCCACTCAGTTTGGATCCGATCCGCCCCTCCCTTGTTTTGTTGTTTCATTGTTTTTTTGTGTGTTAAACCACAGTGGGTGGGCCTTTGCTCTCTCTCTCTCTCTCTCTCTCTCTCTCTCCTCTCTCTCTCTCCTCTCTCCTCCTCTCCTCTCCTCTCCTCTCCTCTCCTCTCCTCTCCTCTCCGGGTTTCTTGAATCTGTCTTGACACCAAGCCCAGGTGGGGGAATAGACCAGAGAGTGAAGTAGATGCAGTTCAAGTTTACTCTCACTGTAATCCAGCGCAAGTCACCGTTCCTGCACCACCATGTTGTGGAGCATACGGGGGACATCATCGGATTATGACGGTTGAACTGATGGTAGGACATAATAATAACTCTCCGTCACACCAGTGGTCTTGCACCAAATTTCAGGATTATTAGTTTTGGGTTAAAGGTTGTGTTGGGGTTAGTGTTAGAATTAGGCTTAGGCGCGTAGGGCTGTTCTGTTAAGGGAAACCGTGCAGGTATGGTAGGTCGCACCATCTGTCTCACGCAGGTGATGACTTCTCCAAACTTCTCTCAACCGCCCTATAACTCTCATCTGTGGCTCCTTGAAGCTAAGTTCAGCCTAGCGGCCACATCCCGATAAACACTTCTCTTGGTGAGGGTATTTGGTGTCATGTGGCCCCCACATGCGGTAACTCTCCTCCCCTTCTCTCCTCCTCCTCCTCCTCCTCCTCCTCCTCCTCCACTTTTCTCACATTTAAAAAGTTATACGGAAATGGATAAATGCTCTCCCTTATGTGACACAGTGAAAATTCGATAACTCTTCCACTGAGCGAAGCCATGACCCATAGTGGAGTTTGGTAGCCGTCTCGGACGTCTGAGCAGCTCTATTTAGGGGTGGTACTGCCCACCCTAAACAAGTGCTGAGATCACGTCTTCGCAGAGGCACCACTCGCAGTCGAACCACCTATACAAACTACAGCATCCTTCTACTTTTCCCGCCCCACAGCAGAGACTTCTAAAGCGAGTCAGCTCACTCTATCGGCCTGGAGTGTTCATTCGAGGAACAACCATCCGAAAATGAGGATGGAGATAGTCGGCCAACAGCTGGTGTGCTATAAGGTGGGTATCCTTGTTCCCGGAAAGACCTGATTCTGTGATCAAGATCAGTTGGAGAAGGTGGGTGCCGGCTACACCTTTGTCTAGAGCGTCACCTTTTCCACCCGGATCGACATTGTCGGATGCCTGCACTGTCTGCCGTAGGGTGTGAACGACCGACTGAGGACTTTGCACACGCCTCTTTGGGGATCCAAGTTCGCCAGCACCTATGCCACTGCATTAACCACCGCATCAACCGCAGAACCAATGCAAACAAAGTGGCCTTCTTCGGATGTCGCCACCTGGCGCAGCACCGGCTGTAGAAGGGTGGAGGGTAGATCGGTAGGCCAAGGAAATACAATGGTATTCGAACCACAATGAGAGGAAAAAGGTTTTGCCTCCATCAAAACAGTCTATGGCCCCGCACCAAAAGAACCGCAGCGCTGCTCAGCTCAAACGCAGCAATACATTTTTACGGAGAAATCGCAGTCTGAAGCACTGGTCGGAGCACTTTAAAGGTATCCTAAGTCGACCGTCCACAATCTCCGACGTCGTCAGCAACTGACGTCCAAAAGTGGAAATGAATAATGACGTAGACCTTCCGACTCCTCTCTCAGAAAGAGAATCTTGCACCAACTATCCAGCAGAAGAGCACTGGCATTCGACTCGAGCTCGATCGCAGCCTACAAGCATGGTGATCCGCGGTTGATGGGTAAACTTACAACGATGCTCGAGGACTAGCTGAACACGAAATAAATACTACGTCAACTCTGAATACGAGTTTGTTTTGAAATCAGTACTACTAACATTTTTGAATACTATTTTACTAGCGACATTTTTTTCCGAATGCGTGCATGGATTTTTACAGAGTGGACCACAAGTAGGTTTATAGTTGTTTTATTGTTTGTTCATGTTTTCTTTTTGCTTATTATTTCCTTCTTTCAGTTTTATAGGTATGGTGCCCAACGATAAAGAGTTTAAATAAACAGCAAAAACAGTGGATATTAAAACAGTATTGGAAGAGGGAAAATGCCGACCAGGTGCGCAATATGTATAAGCCAACAAAGACAAGGGAGACTGGAATGGCCATTTCTGGCTCATTAGCCGTCATCAGCCAGTCATACCAAAGCTCCGGTGATGACTTCTCAAAGCTTCTCTGAACCGCCCTATAACTCTCATCTGTGGCTCGTTGAAGCTAAGTTCAGCCTAGCGGCCACATCCCGATAAACACTTCTCTTGGTGAGGGTATTTGGTGTCATGTGGCCCCCACACGCGGTAACTCTCCTCCCCTTCTCTCCTCCTCCTCCTCCTTCTCCTCCTCCTCCTCCTCCACTTCTTCTCACATTTAAAAAGTCATACGGAAATGGATAAATGCTCTCCCGTTATGTGACACAGTGAAAATTCGATAACTCTTCCACTGAGCGAAGCCATGACCCATAGTGGAGTTTGGTAGCCGTCTCGGACGTCTGAGCAGCTCTATTTAGGGGTGGTACTGCCCACCCTAAACAAGTGCTGAGATCACGTCTTCGCAGAGGCACCACTCGCAGTCGAACCACCTATACAAACTGCAGCATCCTTGTACTTTTCCCGCCCCACAGCAGAGACTTCTAAAGCGAGTCAGCTCACTCTATCGGCCTGGAGTGTTCATTCGAGGAACAACCAGCCGAAAATGAGGACGGAGATAGTCGGTGGTACACCACCCAAGGCTCGAACCCGCGACCTGTTGATCAGAAGTCCAATGCTCTAACCATTGAGCCACAGGCCCGTTTTCTTGCCGGTTTAGATCGGGAATATTGACAGTCGTTGACTAAGACCGCACTGAGACCACTGAAAAGAAGCCTAGAGCATTTCCATGCACACCGTTTGTCCGACTGTTCTGGGACATTCCGGCACCGCATGAGTCTTCTCGGCTGCATGCATAGGTATGACATGGGAAGTCACCGCAACGTTGACACCCCTAACCTACCTCATACATCTGAAATCTCCCCGACCACCAGCACTACCAGTTCACGCCATCTTAAAAAAACTCTGATGGGCATCTGAGGCACCTGGTTGGAATTTCGGGCTCCAAGAAGATAATTTTCAAAATCATTTCCTCACCGAAACATTTTGCCCTCCATTATAAATTTGATTATAGAACACCTTTTTCGTTTCGATCCTCCGCCCAGCACTCACTGCCGCCTTTATCGTATAAAAAGGACAGTTTTTTAGCTAACCTAGGAAAATTGTTGAAAACCACATCTTGGTCCACAGGCTTTTAAGTACGGAATACTCTCCCATACCGTTTCTTGGTAATCCCGAACAGCATCAGCACAGGTTGATTCGATTATTTTTGTACTACTTGATCTACTGATTAAAATTAGATCTTTCTAAGAATAAGATCTACGTGCCCACCAAGCCCCCTGTTATTGAATATTTTCGGCAAATCCCAGAACAGTGCAGTCTTCCTCTACATCTATGTCATAGAAGAGTCTTTCCTGTAGTTTTTTTCTTTTTCACAACATCTAAGCATGCATTCTAGATTGTGTAGACGTGCCACATTGTTTTATCTCGACGGGTCTGATAGAAGAGAAGGTTACGTGGGCTCCAGGGAACAACCATTTTTCTAGGCCTACAGAAACAGTGGATCCACTCGCTCATTAATTATCGCTTAGTTTTTGGAGGTCTGGCCGTTCCGGAGCATTCTGGCCACCCCTTTGCCAATCGCGGAGAGAGTTCAGGAGCATTCTGGTCTACGGTGTGCCGCACGTTGATTGGTGGTTTCTCCCACTGGACTCCACTGGCGGAACCATCTCGATTATTTTGACCCAAAGATTGAGCAGAGTCTTTACGCACAATCGATACAGTAGCACACGCTTACCGGTTGTCTGCTTTTCCCGCATGTATCTCCTTGCTGGCTTAGCCTGTTGCGGCGCTCGTGGTCACGGGAAACTCTTCGCCTTATGCCACGAATCCATTGCCGTTCCGTTAGGATTGGTAGGGGATGTCAACTGTTGGCCATCAATATCAACGAACTCGAGTAAAAAACCGATAAGCTCAGGCACAGCGAACAATACGAATGTAACTAATGGAAGAGGGACTAAAATTAGGGCGAGTTGCCTAAGAAAAAAGACAAGTCATAAGCGATTACCGTATCCGTTACAACAGGCCCAAAATGAGCAGTAAAATAAGCGAGGCAAAAACGGCCAGCGGAGAAACCAGAAAAGTCGGGGAAAAATAGACATCAGGTGGTGAAAGGGTCGAAGGAATGCGATGATCTTTTTCGAGCGATGTTTCTACAGCATCGGAAACAGAAACGCCGACAACCACCCAGTCCATCAGGATTAAACAAGCGCAACCTAGAACCTTTGGCAATTTCCAGAAAATTCTTTAATTAGGTGGACCCAGGATGCGCACTGCTATCTAATTAGTCACCATAATTATAGGTTATTATGTAAAAGCCTGGGTTTCAGCGATTTTTTTCTAGATCGGTTACACTAATAACTATGGAAGAAATTTTGCTCTGCCACCACCGGCACATACAGTCTGGACGTAACGCTCCTTAAGAAACGAAAAACTCACAAGAATAAAAATTAAATTAACGCAGAAGAAAAATTCATTTTTCAGGGACTCGCTAAATTAAGTGCCGACACTCCAAGGTCTAGCTGATACTGTTTTCGAAGCCACTTAGACAATTGAAGTGCTCAAAGCCTTCCGACCTGAAAAATGGGCGGACAGTAAGTCAGAATTAAGACGTCACTGACCTATTAGAGTTGGGTTGGTTGTTAGAGAACGAGCCATAATTTTAGCTCAGGTAATTTTGGATCAAATGCTCAAACTACGACGTTTGTTCAACGGAACTATCCGCCAACATAGAGGCTAAAGCGTGGTCTATCATTCCTAGAACTGAGATAGAAACTCAGTGAATGGGAACGAAATACATTTATCTAAAACATTCAAGTACCTTACGGCCAACCGTTCTTCCTTCGGACGGAGTCCGATTTGAATGCCTGCGTAGCCAACACCATAGACGAATAGTACCGCCGCATTAAAGCCACATCTACCGTAAATCCCAAACTCATATTTGTGTACACCAGTGTATAGAGCATGTCAACAAAGCTTGGAAAGGAAGATTTAGCTCATTACTTAATATCCGAACATAATTTCATTGACAGATACCTGGTTGTCCCAACATATGGATGACCCTGAATTAGACACGCTCGGTTATCAGCTGTTTGAAGGGAACTGAAAACGGTGCTAGCAAGTTCACCAAACCTCGATGTCCTCAGCGTCTATCTACTGCCGAGAAGGTATTCTCCTGTCAATTCTCCTCTTATAGAGGGACCGGAAAAATTTGTTTTACAGATACTGATTGACTTTCATGCGTCGTATATTTACAGAAGTTCGTCCTTCACACCTGGCTGAGAACTAATCTGCGATCGCCACCTCATGAACACGACGCTCAAATTATTTCAGTAGCATGGTAAACCGACGGTAAACATGGGGTGTTTAAAGGCCCGATAAAATCTGGATCAGATGGCTAACTGACTCGGACAAAGAATTGGGACAGGTAAGAGGAAAGAGTGAATTAGATCAACTCTGGGAACTTCACCCACAAGGCATTTCAGTGCACTGCCTCACTTTAAAAAAATTTGATGTGCCTTTAACTTATCACGGTACGTAAACTTATGATTTGTAAGGCTGCCAGCTGACGTGATAATGCTGTGTTCTCAAGACGGAGGGTCAGGTTGGAATGGCTTCTTCTTAATAAGGTCTGTGTGGTACACACAATTGGGTGTACTGAAAGCCATTCCCTGTTTTTTCTTTGTTATTTTGGTCCCTTATGTACGGACCAGGCCTGCGTGGCTAGCGTAGGCGGGCTGTTTTGTATTTTCATCCACTGCGCCCGATTCTGATTTCGGTTATGCTCACTCTCTCTCTTGCAAATAATCTATGGGAGTAAGGGAGGAATGAGGACGAGTGATGCTGTACAATCTTTCCTCACTAATAATCAGTTCACCCAAAAGCTCCCACCCTGTACCCATCATGTGGTGAAGAACATAATTCACATCCTCCCGGGTCACCCGGGTTGCTGTTTCGATCAGCCAGGCCGTCCTTATGTTAACTGGAAACGTAGATCGAGTAATCACTTTGAGTATAAACTGATCCGATATAATATAAATTTTCTAGAACCATTGATTTGTGGATTAAGCGGAATAACAATTTTACAGCTTTTTGCTTTTAGTCCTCAGCCTATGCTCGGTAGCGTAGATGCACTGCAGAAAACTCTTATTTGAACTATATTGAGTTTATTGGTCTAGGTTCCATGTGTTTCGGCATTTCGGAGGCAGCTGATGCTGATGCCGAAGTGGTATATGCGCACACGAGAACTGTAGTTGTTGTTTTTTTTGCGGTGGTCCTATAGCAATCCGCCAGGCTTAAATTCTGGAATACGGGGCTTAACAGGATATTCTCTTACAGTTAGAAATGAGCAATACCGATCATTTATAGCTATAGCCTGAGCGAAGGCCTTCGCAACTTTAATTGCCTTTACAATTCGATGAGATGTGACAGGAACACGAATAATTATCTATTAGTCTGCGTTTACAAACGCCGTGAATCTGTCTGATTAGATCAATAAAGAAAGAAGCCTATTAAACAAACTGAGCCGTAATGCTAACTGGTTCACATTATTCGTAGGGCCGTGTGTATGGATAGGACCCCTTTGTGGAGGTGAGCCGTCACAAAAAATGTTTGTAAAAATCATTAACTTCTATAATTGAGCTAGCAACTGAGTTCTCAAGTCAAAAAGCAATACATTCTTTGCGAGACATAATAGTCGGTACAGCTTTCTTGGTTATATTTAGCATACGGTGGCCTGTTCTAACTGACCTCACACGCTTCCAAGCTAATTTACTTGACTTTATCGACAAAAAACAGATATTATTTTTATTAAGTAGCCTTATTTATGGGTGAATGTGCACGTGCGCTTGTGTCAGTATTTGTAGACAATATGCCACCGGAGGAAAAACCTATAGAAATTTTCCGTTTTCTAGATAATTTATGTTATATACACTGGTAATGGCACAAATGGGTGCTATAAATCAGAAAAAAGCTTGGTATTTTTAAAATCCCTCTGCTAAAAATTAATTTAGAGCATACACCAGAAAAGGCCGTATTTTCAATAAACTTCCGTTAGGGAAATCATATCCTTGTATGAAATTAATTAAAAGTTTCCAAAAGTAAAATAAGCTTCCATAGTCGGTTGGAAAGGAGGCAAGATTTTGGGCAACTTTTCCCTATAACTGGAAGTCTTGCAAAATTTTACCCATGTAACGGAACTCCAGATGTCGTAATATTATTTTCAAAATTATTCAGCTTCCTCAACCGTCGATGGGAAAATGACGCAAAACGAAAACCTGTAATACCAGTGTTCTTTATCCTTTTTTGAACGAGTGGTCGACAATCACAATACTTTTCTTCATTTTATACTAAGGGTTTTAGAAAAATGGAAATATTTTTTTAAAAATGTGATCACATGCTCCTCAAATTAGATATGTGCAGGACGCATGCATAAGGTTTAGGAAGGTGAAAACCTATCCTTATCCAAACAATAGAGTTTTCCACACGCATATTGTTATCTTTTACATAAAGAAACTGAGTAGAATGACTTATGATTGTAGCAATTCTGTCGACGTTAGTTCCGAAAGTTGATCACATCTGTCCAGTTAGCTTCACATAAGAATTTTAAAGTTATCTCAAGTACAGTTTCGGCCTCACCTTAAGAATTTCATACGTTAGGTCCCAGAAGTTCTAGTATTAGCGTTCAAATTGCACTACGCCCGGGCGTATTTGGCCGTGGAGATGAGCTAAAACCTTTGCTTTATATTATTAGGACCTAGAATCCATGACAAAGTGAGTTCCGAAAGTCATTCCGTGCTTTTATATGATATGCTCAGCGTAGTTGCATTCGAAGCCTTGCATGTCAAACATTCTTGTTTAAGTTAGCCATCTTGGGCCCGTGGCGGCTACTTCCAAATTGGTTCGGTGGTGCGCCAGAGTTATTACAGATGACAGCTGTGGCGTCCGATCACATTGGTGGCGTTATGCAAGGTATGAAGCAGAAAAAAATTGGTTTTAATATTCTTCCTTATTAACATGTTTTTATTTGCCCTTTCAATTCGTTGGACTGCGCTATGATCTGCGTTCTTATGCTAATTTAATACAAATTTCGGAAGTTGAGAGTATTTGGACCTTGTTTTCTATCTCCGTTTACGCGGACTTACGAATTTATTTTAGAAAGCGATTCTCATCAAAGTCGAGCGAGGAAGCTCTGACACATTTGGAAGAGGTTATTGCTCAAGTTATATCCGAAGCAGTCGACTACGCTGACAAGCCCCCGGAGGAGCGGACCCTCCCTGCTCTTGTCAGGAAATCTGTTACACAGGCTCGCAGTCGCCAGGCTGCAGCAATGAATAACTTCGGTAGGATGAATCCGTCTGTCCACAGCAATGGTTCGCACGTTCTCGGTCACGTGGGTGGTAACTTCGGCCAGGGATTTAACCAGAGTGCTGGAACGATTCAAACCGATCCCCGTTTCGTCAACAAAATTGGCTCAAATCAAACTGCCAACATGCTTTCCTTTGGCTCTGTCCAAAATGCTGCCGCCCTCCAGCAGTCCCAACAACAGCTGATGGCACAGTATAATGGTCTTCAGTCCAACCAATATCATGTTCACCAGCAGTATGCGCAAGCCGCTCAGCAGTTTCAGCTACAGCAACAGGCACAGTCTCAGTACCAGGGAAACGCTACTGCAGCTTTCACACATATGCAACTCCAGCAACAGGTAATAAGCTTTCTTTACAGATAGTACTCATTCCGGTGGGCTTCTTTGGCTGCTTCAAATATAGCGCAGCAAGATATCTAAATTGATGATGGTGTAATAAAAAAAACGGTTTAACGGTCCCGACGATACTGCGTTTGTCAGGCCGTTGGTAACTAGCACCTGATTCACCTAATGAGTCAGTTCGACTAATTTAGGACTCTTCTGTCTATGAACGTCTTATTGGTGCTCATAACAGTTGATGTTTTCCCAGTGAACTTAGTATTCCCAAATAGTTTTGGTTCTATCGTTTTGTTCCTATTACCTGAGATTTTACGCAAGATTAAGTCACAAAAACGTGGTGCAACCAACTTAAGGCCATTGTTGTCGCTAAGCTATGAACTGTCTTTCCAGACGGTTTATTTTTAAGATAAAAACTTTGTAACTGATGATTTTTTATTTGACTATTATGCTATTTGGTACACTAGAACCATCTTTTCTATGCTGTCGGGCTGGGTCCGTTAAAAATGTAGTGGATAACTACACCACCTTGGTCACGTGATCTGTTGCTGAGGGAGTGACCACCCGGTCCGTGCACAGGTAGCGGATGGCGCAGTAGACTTCATCAAGGATTTGCTACAAAACAATTACTTTCGGGTCTGCTGAGTAAAATTGGCGACTATGCAATGAAATTACCTTCGGGTGCGGCTAAACACTAATCTGGCAAACCGAATGTTTGTATAACGGCTGAAAGCGATATTTTCATCACGGATATGGCTGATCACCTGACAAGGCTTTCCCGCCATCGCCGCCCTGTAGATGAAGGTATCATCTATGGGCCGCGCTGAATCCCTTCGTGGTCTCTGAAGTCCTAAACTGGTGTAAGTGTCAACCGAAGCAAGTGCACGCACGTATCTGGTTTTTCGAGAGCCCGGTTTATTCGCGTCTGATTATTTAGACGGTGCCATGGCCTGGTGTGGAAACAGTTTCTTGATTTTTCGCTAAATGCCACAATGAAGGGACTGATTTTGTACTCCTTAATGGAATCGCCATTAAATAACCAACTATATGATCCACTGTGACGTGTAGCCATCAACCATAAGCTAGTAACTGGATTTGTTCAGTTTCAGTAGGATTTCTTATAGTTTTTCGGGTTTGTGGATATTTCGAAACCTAGCTGATAGTTTGCACGGCCTCCTTACTTGTTCTTTTTAGTATCATTAATCACGGATATATCATCACCCTATTGATCGAGGTTTTTCCAGGCCTTCAATTTATTTCTTGCGGGGTCATTAAAACCAGTGGTCCACTCGGCGAATCAGTAAGATTTATAACAGCACTGCAACTGGTCATAGAGAATGACAGTTGGCGAGGCACTAATGAACTTCGGTTCGATCAACTATTTATGACCCATCTGTTGGGCATCATGTGTAGACCAAATGTGTCTTGTATGCGCGTGCACGTTTCTGGTCCCAGCTGGCGGTCAGTTCATGATTGGCCGGCGTTGCGTGCGCCGCCGGGCGTTTAACTCTGCTGGTCATTGCGCTAAGTCTCCGCAATAGTCGACTGGCCGACTCAGATAGTAAACTACTGCTTGGGGGGAAAACAGGGCGGGGTTGACAGCACTCAGCACATATTCCTCACTATAAACAATCGGACGCGCTAAAGTCGTGGTTTAGAGGGTTGCCATTGACGATTTAATTCAGGCCATACAATCAGCCCAGTGTATGTGGAATGGCCGACTGGCGGACTGAATTTGGCTGGAATGGTTCCTTGGTGTGACCTCTATGGCACTGTGTGTTCTCAACCACCCGTCCTCTTGTATGATAAAATCTGGTGTGTTTGTGAGAGGGACAGGTCGTGTGTAGCACGCGCAGCCGAGTTATTTAGCCCTGTCAGCCGCTGCATCCGGTCTTCTTGGCTCTGTCATCGCACCAGGTTCATGTTTATAAAGAAGAAACGATTGCGGTGAATTCTGCGTTACTATGAACTAATCACGCTCAAGTTACCCATGTGTCCGCCCTGATGTGCATATGGTGGACATAGTCGACAACGACCTTAACTGCCTATGAACGGAATCAATCCGAGTTGGTTTAAATGGATAAAGATAGACGGACGCCGCGAATATGGCATCGCTGATGAAATTTAGGTCCTATGTACACGCTGGCAATCTGGCCCTCACACGGCTATTGAACGAACATGGGGAGAACGAGATAATAATCGATGATTGGATACTGGATACCTACTTGTCTGTTTTCTTGATTCAAGATAAAACAAATTTAGGACATAAGTAAAATGAACTTTACTGCAACCACATTGTCGTAGTTTTTAAGCAATCTTAGTACGTGATGCGAGTCCGAGATAACCAATCCCAGTTTCAAGTTGAACCAAATATTTGCATAAGACACTATTCGGACTGTTAGATTCGCTGCAGCGTTTGATTCTATTGATCGCGAGTCCCCGTGTTGATTGAGGGGCCTTGACGATGCCGATAAGAACACTACTGTAATAAAGCCCCGCGATCACTTCAACACTAACATTCGGGAGGACGGGTTCCTTGTTAGCCTAGCCACTGGCTACCCGACGCGTCTATGGGTGATGCTAGTGAAACCGTCTTCAATGAATGTTAGTTTGAGAGAGAGAAAGAGAGCTACGCTTTATTTTGAAAGTAAAATTCCAAAAATTTCCGCAAAAAGGTCCTCCATTCGCCGTGAAGAATCGTCCTTGAATGCATCTCAAAATATCGGTCAATTTTGCCTTCCTTCAAATGGTGCTAGTGTCGTGCGCTGATGACCTTATTTTTGTTGTTCGAATAAACAAGTAGTGTTAAAATTCAAGCATATAATGGGTGAAATAGGCCAATCGACGTACATATAAGAGGATTCACATGCGAATGGAGAGCAAAAAAGATGGCGGCTCAATTTCAAAAGCCCGCCGAATCCTAGTTGTGGAATAAGCAGACTACCAAATTTGATGAATAGTCGCAGCCCAGCAGTGACAGCGTAACCAGGGCGTGAGAGACTGAGGCGACTTGGCTATCGCTAACCGTTATCTAATAAGTTTGCTTTCCACCACGTTTTTGGTTATGTTCTTAGACTAAGACGCTAGAAGTTACCTCGATCAGCAATCCAGGCGACTCTTAGTGTCCCGCCTGTACTCAGAATTAAAAATAAAGTTTCTGCAAATGTGTGATTGTCGCCCCATAGAGACTGCGTAGATTTGGTATGATCACAGCTGTACTATGTTCCACTTCTCTCTCACAAAACCTTCCAGTCTTCGGTCGGATGTTTGACAAAGATTCATCCTGTCGTTCAGCAGGCCTTAGTTTTGTCTCCATCCAATTCGTGGAAGAGTAGTTTTGACGGTGTAATTTGCATAAAGACGCCCGTTTAGCTCTCACAACTTTTCTTTAATGACATTAACCGGTCATTACCTATACGGTTGTAGAATCATTCAGTTTGCCACCAATGCCACGAACCAAATATTATACAATTGCGTCTTGGCATGCTTAAGGTACTTGTTACGGTTCCGATCATGACTGGTCTAGCCGGCCTCAATTATGTCACGGGTTCTACGTTTCCACACGTGACGATCCACGGCAGCGGTTTAGAACATCTCAACCCATTATCTTTGTCAACGACGGAGACTGCATACCAAACGGCTTCCTGTCATAACGAACTATTTCGAGGCAGGTTTTGATTTGACCCCATCTTCAACGCCTCCAAATGGGTAACGGTGCCGGATCGAGGGTTGCAACGTCGAACTTTTCAGGTGGATGACGAATACTGTGCCCAAACCACTTAAACGGTCATTTTGGATGGCCTGGGATGTCCTGGCGATGTTATCGCAGCGAGTGCCGTCCTTAGTCAATCCATTCGGCAGCAGCCTCTCCCGAGGTGTTTGAAACCGTCTACTTCTTAAAGTAGACAGCCATTAATCTCGGCAAGTCTTTTTTCTTTGTCAGAGATGCAGTTTAAAAGCATTTGAATTTCGCAGCTGCATCTCTGACCTGTAGAAGATCCTCATCGTGATTATTATCTGTTAGCTTGAATAAATAAATTGTTTTCAATATCAAGAAAAAAGGGACAGAGTAGTGCCCGTACTGTCACTCGAGTCGGTGCTTTATTTTTGTGCTGATTACTCATGAAAATCACCCAAACAGCCCGCGCAGTCCTCCAGGATTATGGATGGCGAACCGCACGGGCAGCAGGCGGGCAAAGACCACATTTTTTGCCCACCGTTATCAAAATAAACGTTCGGATAATGTACGAAAAATTCGTCACCTCGCGCAGCTATCGCATCCCATCCTAGAAAAAAATGTTGTGGCTTAGGTGCGTCCTTCGTCCCCCGCCCATTAGTGTACTGGTGCTACATAACTATCTTCTAGTCCTCGATGACTAGGGAAAGTTGCAGAAGAGATCTGCTCCAAATATGGTCTAAAGCTTTCGGATGAAATATGGAAACGCTTCCTAGACCGCTATTATTCGGTTTTTGCTGCCGAATTAGGCTGTTTATGGGGCTCGTCGGACACACTGCCACCTGTTGTCGCAAATCTGGGGAACATTACTGTGACTGCTGTAATAAAATGTAATGGCAGCCGTGCCAGCCACAACCAGTTGCAGAAACGAATACCTGTTGATCAAGTCAACGTTCAACTGTGTTCCTATTTGCAGACCATGTAACGTCGTTTGGACTTCAGTGGCAGTGTGGTTTTTGAGTGTCTGACATTTGTTTCCTGGACCTCAGAAATTAACCCCCTTCTTAAATTTATCCCATATAACTTCGGGGTACGCATTGTTTTGCACAGTTAGCATTTTCCAGATATCCACTGTAAATGAACATCTGTCGAAAAATTTTCATTGTTTATTTTGTGATTACATTTTTGAGTAGGACATTTTAGTCCTAAAATAACTTGCTAGGATTTTACCTCGGGCTTCAGGGTATTTGTGAGACTTTGCTCGGTACTATGGCCTGTTATCCTTTTCAGGCTGCTTAACCCAATTTAGGGCTTAATATTAACGATAAATTCCTTCGATTAAGAACTGGTTCTTTATTTCGGTGCCTTGATTCATGAGTCAGACATTCCCCAGTTTTCTTTTGTGGCAAACAATCGTCCATATCGTACGACTCCTTTAGCTTGAACCCTTCTCTAAAACATTGTGGTTTATCAGTGGCAGACCACCGCGTAACGCTGCGCCAGCTGTCACGTCAGCCCCACGGAATGCAGGCCCAAGGATGCTCTCGAGGTCAAGTTTCACAACGTCTACCCGCGCCTTCAGTTAACTAGACCTCATCCAGAGCGATTTCGCCTTCAACTCCAGGCAGCGCAAGGGTGGCGTAGTTGGCAGTTTTTATCTGACCTGCTATAAAGTTTGTCGAAGACTCGATTTGAAATTCTAGGAGCCTGGCTTAGACACCTTCGGTCAAGGTGGTATATATCTTCTGAGCGCGTGAGCCAGGTCTCACACCGGCGCTGAAGCACCGTCTAAACAGATGCCTCGTGGTTGAACCTTACTTTTTTGACTGATCCCACGTCGACGCTGGTGGTTTTGGTGGAGCCGAATTAAGACCGTGCTTAGTGCGGTGGGTATGTTCAGTCTTCCTACCCAGTTTGATTGACCGTTTGACCCGAGTGCCAGAAAATGTTAATCGATAAAATCGGGTGTCTCCTACCATGAATCCCGATACACCCGTCCTTATTTTCAGATAGTTAATTTTTAGGTTCATATCGACTGCATCGCACCTGGATCACGGTGAGCTTGCCAGTGTTACGACATCAACGTACTTTGTATTTATAATACATCTACTATGACCTTCTGAAACACCGGCCTGCCCTGCCAAGAAACCGGTTTATCACGCAGTTCTGTTTTCCATACTTATTTTACCAGAATTACTTAGGGAACACAGCTATATCTGACGCCGAAGAGGACCAGGAAACTAGCTCTCTTCAGTTGTGGAAGACGCCGGTAACGCTATATAGATAGGTGAATGCCACATAACGCATAATGACGCCTAACTTTTTTTCAACCCATACCTTTTAAATTCACGACCTGCCAACTTATTATTAGACCGAGACGAGACTCTTCTCCATAACCGCTGCTCTAGGGTGGGGTGTGTTGTCTATTTCAAGATTCCCGCTGCCGTACACTGGTCGCCTCCATATGTGTGACAAAAAGTTCTGATTTATGGCTCGGAGCAGTAATCAGAACCATTACCCGTGTTGTCATTCTTGCTTGACGCGGTTTTGTGAACTCGTGTTCAAACCCACGTAAGTGTGTGCGTGTGTTTTTGTTGTACTGCCGTCAAAGTGGTGCTTTCCTCTGTACCTCGCGCCGAGACGGTTGATGCTGCAGCAGCACGCGCGCGTGCGTGTGTGTGCGCTCGCTCGCTCGCTCGCGCACGGTTTTTAGTTGTACGCGTTGACTTCTTCTGCTGACTTCCCACTGGGCGTGCAGGCGTGCGCGTTTGCATGTGCGCACATCCCGGTGCCCAAACAGGCGACAGCCATCGACCGCCGTCCTGGCCGCGGTGGAGCGCGCCTTGAGCGTGCACGCATCCACGTGCTCGCGTTCCTCTATGCGACTGCAGGCACGTGGAGGTCTCTGTCTGGCGGGGATAGTAGTAGTACTAAGATGGCAGGGCGGTGGGCGCGTGCGAGGCGGGGTACTGCTGGTCGACATGTGCTGCGTGCGTGCGTACATGCTCTCCTGCGTGTGTGGGTGGTGTTTTACGCCTCAGCGCCCACAGCCGAAGTCGGACCGCTGACACAGCCCTGTCTGTCAACTTTCACTCGTTGCTCCTCCCAGCCACTAGTACTGGCGGCGACGTGTCGGCTACGATGGATAGTGTCACGCCTGAGTGTGAAGCTGCTAGATTTCTCCACCCTCTGTGTGACAGTGACGTAGTCGGCGTATTCGACGTAATCACTGATTTAACCTTATGAAGGCTTTTCAGACCACTCCCCACCCCTTTAGCGGAAATCCAGAAATTTTTTCCAACCCTCCAGTTCCATAAAGGTTCTGTTTGCGTTGTCTACGGTGAAAATTGCAATGTGTTTGTATTGCACAAGTTTTGTCTGCACATCTTAAGGCCATCCAAAACCGGAACATTGCTCCCTATGTTCGGAGTGATTGCTCTTCCCATTTCTTCAGAATGAACGGTAATCAAAATGACTGCTCTTCATTTTGCGTACTGGGTTCATCCATTATGTCAAACGTGAGGCAGAATATTTGACCTGATCTGTTAACTTCTTTCGACGATTACTCCATTTTAATGCTTCCTGTTACGCAGTCTGAATTAAAAATTCACTTCTGATTACTCACTGGTTTGCCGGTCTCAGTTTCCACGAGCTGCCCCAAAATCACTTGTTCAGGGTTGTTTCTAGCGTTCCCTGGAACCTAACTACCAGACAGCGACAGCAAAAGAACCTGCGGTTGCTGTGTTAAAATGTTTTTATAGAACTTTGTGGTATTTATAGTCCAATCGGTGTCTCAGCCCTCCGCGCTCCGGTAGCACTGTCACCACTGGTCCGAGATTTCTTATTCGTAGACGCATGGGAAGTTCTTACGCCTGATTCTCTCCACTTACAACCATGTTGGCCATCTGTCCGTTGAACATGAACCCCCGTTTTCTTCACCATTGCCATTATTTACTCAGGCTTCCACAACGGTTGCGGAAAAGTTAGGGTCCCGTCTAACCTCACCTTTTGACCAACCTTGTGCATGATCACTGTTTAAATTGGTGACATTTAACCTCTTCTTCGACTGGTGATGTTCGTGACCATCAGTGCGGCCCCTCCTGGGAGACATGTCTATAAGACGGGATCGCCGTATTTTCTTGGAACACGTATAGCTGCTGCCGATCACTACTGCATGGTATCGAGGTCCCAAATTCTTAAAAAAATGGAACGCATTGGTCCTGAATCCAAAGGCGGGGGATAAAACAGTCGGGGTTTGTTTGTATGCTGATGGATTCAGTACCGTCAAGAGTCTACCGAAATTTCACACTAGGTGGTATTTGGCTACTTTTGCCGCAGGGTCCTGGCAACAAGCTATCTGGTATATCGTCGCAACATGCACTATACGAAATGAAGATCGGGCATAGCCAGAAAAAGCACTTGCCGACAGACAGAGTCGAACCGCAAACCAAAAAGCTGGGAAGCATCTTGACTGGACGGCAGAGCACCCTGTGCGAACTTGGAATATGGGCTATTCGACCCAGTCTGAGGACGTAAGTTTTCGGCTACGCGAGCTCCGTAGTCTACGTAAAAAAATTTTAAATGCTGACAACCTGGCCAGTCTTTTACCTGATTCTTTTGGTTCACTTGTCCTACATTTATCTTGTGGATACCTTGATTTTATTAACGAGATCTACAAGGAATGATCGGACGCCGGCGTCCTACATTGCATCACAAAGTCGGCTGTGCACTTCTCAGCGCAAACGTTAGGGATCAACGTAGACCACCTGAGCGTTGTTTGGTTAATTACTGAGGTGATTGTTGCCTGTTGAAAAAATCTGCACTAGTCTGTCTGTTTTGTCTACATCCACTTCGGCGCAGAGCCTTCTTCTGTTTACCGTGGCGTGGTGGGTTGCTCATTCCTTTCAAAAGACCGCACCGCACGTAGCAAACTAACTTTGCCATTTGGCACTCTTCTTTTTATTCCTTCGTTTTTTTCTGTCGTGCGTTGGAAGACTTTGTACTAAAATTCATTATCAAAATTGTTTAAAGCACATACTTCGCGGAAACGATGGCCTCGTAGATTAGTTTCAGTAAGTTGTCTTCCCATCCCGTCCCATGCGCCAATTTTATCCTACTGTGAGGATGTAGTTGTGTCTACGCTGTCCTAGACAATTGTCCTGTGACATTTAAATCAGTTTGACTGGAGCATTCTAATTGACACCTCAAATAGTCTGCACTCTTACTTCTCAGTTCTTCCATCCACGCTATTTCACTATGTAGTTATGGTTGCACTAACTAAGCATTTTCTTCGCTGGTTCAATTACTAGTCTAAGTGACTATTATACCCTTAACACCAACTACGAGAAAGTGTTCCGCTTCTCAATGTTTACTAGGTTCGTAAATTACCGATTTTGAATAATGACATTTACAGCGTCCAGTTTGATCGAAAGCTACTGGTGAATGTATCTTCGATAACATCGTCACTATTTCAGTCTACCGTAACAGCTAAAATTACAGTATTGCTAAATACGCCATTTTTGAGCAAACTGGTTGAAGTTTTGTCCGTCTTCTTATGTACATACCGCTACAATATGGCGAGCCAAGATTTAGTTTTTGTGTCGACTTCTCACAGCAATCCAACAGCCTCTTCATGGCTGAAGCATTTGCTAGCGTATTTCGAGACTGTCGAAGAAACATTTTTAATCGGAGCGCTTAATGTGTTCGACTCCAAACTGAAGCATTTGATGGATCATCACCGACTCGTCCCAGCTCAAGAAATTGATCCATCGTCGAAATTTAAGATGAATAGATTGTTATCAAACGGCCACAGGCACCGACCGGCAGAAGACGAACAAGGTTAAATAGAAAAATCGGAGGGGATTACCCTTGAATAGGGTTAAATTCTTCTTAGGCTCGTTGCATGGGAACTAAAACAGGAACTATATCGGTTACATCGCTAGAGTTGGTCGGAGCAATGAGTTATCATGACCCATCCATATCTGGTTTTTCGCGCATCACAGTGTATTGTGCTCTCCCTGTAGCTCTTAAAATCTTTTCAGATTTCATTTCTTTAAGGAGTTTGAAAAACCGACGGAAGTGAATCTACGCAGTAGCATGATGACTTCACTGGGAGGCCTGCTTTAAGAAGTTGCGCAAGCACCTACTTGCGTCCAACCTGCATTCAGAGCCCTTCAATTTCCTTATCCTGGTTTAAATAGGCGCTACTGCATGCAAAAACTGAAATGCATTATGCTTTTTTTATCTTTGTTGGAAACCTCGACGCTGAAAAGGGTAGAGTGCGCACAGTTTTAGGTAGTCTTCGTCAGACTTTTAGGATTTTGCTGCTTTGGAGTATTTTCTGGGAATTTCGGGCACCATAGGTAGTGCAATCTCGCAAAAAGTCTTCTTATTTGAAATCTCCTATGTGTGCGCTTACCTTGCACTGTGCTATAAAAATGTGAACAACCAGCTAGTTATTCTTTTCCCGCTAACCACCATGTTCTCCATAGTGAACAGCTTTCTGCCTTCCGGTCCTTCAACAAAAACCTATCGCTCAAGGAGTGGTTTTGTATTCCGTAATTAACGTTTATGCGGTGTGGACGACTTTCGTTCATGATAGTCTGCTGTATTAGCTCTGGGTCCACATACTTCGGCCAACGTACTTTATGTGGGTCATACGTTAAATCAATATTTTCATGTAAACAGCTCACTAGGAATCATCCGTTCCAGTCAAACTATCAAAGCTTACTTATTCCCGCAAACGTTTACAGGCGGTGTGTTTGTAAAACAAAGCTTATGAGCGCCTTATTTTAAAAACACGAAACCATGGAAACAGATCATGTGGCATTCAGAAAAATTCAAATTTGCTGTTGTCCCGTGACCAACTTTCACAGGACCTGGTCCTTTTCCACGTCAGAAATATGCAACCTGCTCTTTCTAGTTATTGTCCAGTATATTAAGAGAAAAGAGCTCGCTTATCTCAGTAATAATAAGCTGTAACATTTTTGACTTCGATGAGGTATGATCCCAGGTCTTCCGCTGTATAATCGCTGGCTAAGCCACCTATTTTCAATAGATTTTTGAGCCAACTGATGAAAGAGGACGCAAGCGGGAATATTTTTCTAACGTCCTGTGCGTGTGGGCCGCCTTTCTGCGAGCTCACGGTATTCCATATTGCCAGTCGGTTTCCTGGGAACCGACCGTCAGCTTATGGCCTCACCGTCGTCCGTGTCGTCTCAGACAAACTCACCTCGACTGTATTGTTTTTATGTACACTATTAAATGCACATAACGACAGCTTTATCAGCGCTTATCAACTGGTCATGTGATTTTGCCGGTCTACATGACACGCGGTGTCAGTCGCGCTAATTTGCACGCGGACCGCCTAGGCGACAACCTCTCGCAGTAAGGAGCTCTAACTCACCCAAACCTCTTCTATTAGCGAGTAATGCAGGGAATCTGTGTTCGGATCCAACAGATGTTTCTCATGTCTTTATCTTCCATCCCATCCCTTGCACAGCAAGCACAGGCTGCGGCAGCTGCGGCAGCCGTCGCTGCTCAGCAACAGCAGCAAGTTCAACAGCAACAACAGGCGCAGCAGCAGCAACAACAACAGGTCCAACAAGCCCAGCAGCAACAAGGGCATACCCTTATGTACGCCGCCACCTCGTCAGCGCACGGTGCGGCTTCACCCGCCTTCTCCTCGGCGGTGCCCACAGTGGTGGGCACAACCAGCCCTGCCACCTCCGTGAGTCCCAATCAACAGCAACAGCAGCAGACACAGACTGCCGCCGCTGCTGCTGCCGCCGCCGCCGCGGCTCAGCAGCAGCAACAGGCGCTTGCTGCTGCTGCCCAACAGCAGTTACACCAACTCTCCGCAGCTTACGTAGCGGCCCACCAACTCCCAGGTGAGCCCACTAACCGAGTTGCTCCCTTCACGCCTAGCCCTTCATGTAGCCTATTTACTCCGCTTGTCATGCAGGAACATCTCATGTTAGGCTTTTTCACCCTGTCACCTGCCCTGTATTGCGAGTTCTCAATGACCCCCTAGTCTTTGTAGATTGACTCCTATCAGAGGAATCATTGTTGTTGACCATGTTCATTTTACAGAAGGAAATGCGATTCTAAAATACTTGCTTTACCACATCGGTCGTAAAAATTTGCCATAAGTGACCTTACTGTTGAAAAAAATAAAAGGGCAATAACTATCCCCGGTTCTTCTGCCGCCTCCAGCAATCTCATCCACCCCTATGTGCCCTTTATTATTTTTTTAAGTCTAGGTTATTGTTGCTCTGTGAACATCCTATGTGTAATGAAAACATCTCTTTGATATGCCAAACCTCGTTCAAACTCGAGAACTTGATAAAGGTGATATCGAATAGCTATTCCGGCAAAATTTGATTTTAAAGAGGAGGTACCCAAGGCCAGTCTTGCTCTGTTCATTTTTTCCCTATCCCATCTCTTTTTTATTTACAAGAAATCTCAACTGATGCTTTGTTAAATATGATCTTTGCCAACCTCCAGTCCCCTTGTTTTTACGATCTGTGCTTCGTCTCCACCCATCTTTGTCATTTCTGTTGTCAACTAGGCATCACACAGTCGCATTTGTGGGGCTCAATGCGGATTAGAAACGTGCTTATCTTGAATGTGATATGAACCTCTTTGCTACCGTACGTTTCCTCAGCTTCGCTAGTATTGGTTTGCGCAATAATTTAGTTTGCGAAGAGCTTCGCTGTGTAATCAGCAGACATATCTCTTCACGCGGTAACCAAAGCGGGGTGTTGCTCACGGATGTTGCGTTATTGTGAGATGGCCTATTCCTCGTGATCAAAAACTGACCATCGCATATAGTAACATGAGGACGGCCATCAATAATCATGGGGTGTAGAATGTAGCTGACTGATGATTGTAAGTAGGCCAGAAATTATAATTCCGGTCTCTGTCTTTTTTTTAGGATAACTAATTCCTTGCCCGAAAGTTCGACATCGTGTTACGCATGTTCCAAGGACCGTTTACCATGTGAGTTCGGTTGCCCAACACGAGCGTAGCCGTTGCGTCAAACCTGAAGGGAAACTGAAAAGATCCTGCCATCGGTCCAGTGTTTTAGTGAAGGCTGACTCTTTTCCGTCGAGCATGCTCAACCGCTGCGTCTGGTCTCACCTCATGTCACCGTGGCACAGTGTTGCTCGGTTGGAGAGGGAAGAGTAAACCGGACCCTCCCATATTAAGTCTGATATGCTTTTGAGCTATCATCGAGTCTCGAAAGTCGACCTGGGAGGCCATCAGTTAAAAGCATATTGTGATATTCTCGACCGGCAGTCAGCTTGTAACATCTGCTTCTTATTACACCATTATGACAGCTCACCGATGTGATGGGCTTGTGAGTGAATCCTCATTCGTGTCCGCTAGTAAGCTAACACGGGACACACAAAGATCTGGGGCAGATGCATGCTCCGTCAACGTGGATCCATCGTTTCGTATCTCCGTTGCAACCAACCGGGTTGCTTGAAGTTGAGACCGAAGGTTGTCAACTGACGAGTCAACTCGTTCCTCCTCCGGACGGAGGTTCGGGCCGCAATGACTTCCCTAGGTGACCTGTATTTAGAACCGTCTGAAGTCTCCTTCGTCTGTGCGTAGAGACAGGTACGTGGGTGACGTGGAATCAGCCCCATGAACCCACTAGACCCACAGCGGTCTCCAACCATCTGACTTTCTTGTACCATTGAAGCAGTTGGGGTGTGGGAAGGGACAGGTGTATGCTCTTGTGTGATTCCTTGTAAACGCTTTGCGGAAGTCGACAGACTGGTGCTCCCAGCGCGTAAGTGGTCTTGTGTCCCGCCCCCTTGCGCCCCTGATTAGTCGAGTTAGTTTTCACGTTTTTTAAAAAGATTTTTGCAACCCTGCCGCCAAATTGTTCACTTTTTCCTCATCACACAGGAATGATGCAAACCTTCTCCCCAGCTCAGCAGCAGCAACAAGCAGCCCAGCAGCGCTGGAACAATAGTTCAAATGCGGCTGCTTATCAGGCCGCAGCCTCAGCTGAACAACAGCGCCAGCAGTTTGACTCGGCAGCTCTCTTACACCACCAACAACAGCAGCAGCAGCAACAACAGCAACAACAACAACAACAGCAGTACCTGCAACAACAGCAACAACAACAACAACAACAACAAGCCTCTCAGCAAAGCGCTGCCGCAACCGCTGCTGTCGTCTCCGACCACTTGGCAAGGTATGCGGCCTACCAGCAGCAGCAATATGTCAAAAAGATGCAAGAATAGCCTTCCTCCACTCCCTTTCTCCCCCTCCTCGTTCACCACTCTTCATACTTTTTCCTTTTTCTACTTTGCCTCTCCCCTCCCCCTTTGCTCTGCCCCGTCAACTCCACCGTGCATTATGCATAAGCGAACACTTAACGTCGCATTAGAACGCTCTTTTGTCGTCTCTGTTGTCGAAGGCCTCATTTCTCTCAGTATAGCCGCACGTCCGCGTGCGTGACAGACTCTGCTCTTCTATCCAAACTTATTTCTCTCCCCCCCGTGTACATTATCACGCCTTACGCCGGCATTTAAATTTGTCCGTGTATGTGTATTTTGTGGACACTGTACCCCTTCACCACATCGCCCTCTCTGCAGCCGCCAGGACTCGTGGTATATTCTAGGATTTTCGGGGTGACAGTAGATTGCAAACGCTATACAAATCGTGTTCCTTGCTAACAGGCTCGCAAGCGTGACTGTGTTGCATTTATGCTTGAGTTGACCTGCTACCCAACCATGGTCGTTCGTCTATAGTGCACTAGCGTGTTGGATCCGGGGTGCGTCCTCTTCCCAAGTTCTGCTCATCGTGTCTAAAGACTACGACCAAGCATGTACATGTCCCTCCCTCGCCTTCCACTTGCATCTATTTTGCATATCCGACCCCGCTGCCCTCACTAAAGTAGCCTATGTTGCCTTTGTTTTAAACGGAGCGGTGGATTTTTACTGCATAGTTGGCACTTTGCCTATGACTGCATTCCCGACTTTCCACGCCTGTGTACACGCCCTATCATTTTACTCACTGATGAATTTCCGTCGACAAGGTCCCGACTTTGTGAACTTTATCGTCGAATTTACTGTGCTATAGGTGGCTCGTGTGCATAGCGCGCATCATTTCACGTCTATAAACGGCAGCTCTGCGTTTGTGCCTACACTTTACTTCTCAACTTCTGTCGGATAACTGCGGCCGGTACTTATGGTAGCCTGATCCTCTTGAAGGCATGATTGTGTCCATACTTTTCGGCATGTCTGCCGTCACCGTCAGTTTCAGACCGGATTCCAACTATCCTCACTTCTCAGGTGTCTATCTCTGCTTTTTTGTTGGAACTGCTGCTACTACTACCTATGTACTCATTTGTACGTCGAATAAGCGGTCTCACGTCTGCATGTTCGCCGCCCCCCTTACGAACAAGCCTGACGTTTTACGGATAGTTGCCTTTTGTAAATGATTTTTTCACTCGAATTCAGCTGACGCATACATTTGCACATACATCATCGTGGATAGCGCGTACCGTTATTTTTTTCTACTTAACGCCCATTAACTACGTTCTTCAGCTCGCGCGCGCATGTACCCCGATTATGTTTGCCGAACTGCTCCAGCGGCCATGAACTGTGACTTTGGCTTCTCTTGCCAGGATAGTTCACTCTCCCTCTGCCCTTTTAATGTCTTGTCCTTTTTAATCTGACGGTCTGCACGATTTTTAATCTGCCTTGTAGAATAAACAACTCGGTATATATATATATATACATATAAATTGAAAAAGCGCTTCCCAATAATTTTAATCAGAAGTAATATTCTTTAGGAAGGGAATAACTTAACTGCGTAAATTTTCGAGAATTGCTGTGGCTCGTCGTCCGGCTTCTGGGTTATGTACAATAACAGCTACCTGTTTAGCCATGCTTAACGAACCATTCTGCGGTTGACCGAAGCCTGCGCCGATGCGCTTCAATTATATTTCGCCTTCTCGTTGCCACTGAGTGAGCTCACGTAAGAACATTTTTATGTGGCATCTAAATCAATATGCACATTGATGCAGACCTCATGAGTGCATTGTCCCCATGAATTCATTGGCTTTCTGCGCAGGCACCACGAATGTGTGTTCCCCACACAAATCTGTGCCCAGCGTGTACATGGGCACTTGGGTTAGGTGGTCTTGTCTCCTCACCGCGGACTGCTGTTTATGTGTACGGGTTCAGACAGATTTCTCAATTTCAGCTCAATAGACGGCATCCCAACTGGCACAGGGTTTTGTAGATGACCCCTTCTCTATCGAGGCAGCCAACCCTATCCGTAGTGTTCTGTGCGTAAAGCCGTTGCTGGTTGGTGTGCTACTCGTATCTGACGTCCTTTCAGTTCTTTCGACCAACTCGGGTGCATTTTTCGCGTGAGGGGGAGTTCGTCGTGTAATTTTTTGGTGTCGGGGCAGCCGTTGGGTTTGAAATAATATTATTTTTGCGTTCTGGGTGCCTCGTGTATTGAAGCACGAAGTCATGTAGGTACCCATTTGAGAAAATAATTTGATAAAGGTATTCATCTGGGCAGTGTGTTCTGGCTCGATTTAGCAGACAGTAGACAGAACTTTTATGAGATTGGGCGGTTACTCTGAAAGTGTGGGATAACCTCTAAATATGTCTATGCGATAAAGTGACGTGTGAAGTGGTGCATCAGCTGTTCGATGCATCAGGGCATTCAAAACTTGGATTTTTTCATCAACCTCCAATTCAAGCGTAACCTCGACTCCTGGAAATGTAGAGTTAAGATTCGTGTGGTGCAGATCTCATCGAGTTTTCTCGACGATGACAAATATTAATTTGGCTCACTTGTGAAAAACTCAGTAGGATGACAAATATGTCATTTGCGTACCGCAACCATAGTTTTCAGTCAACTATAGGAAGAGCGACAGATTATGATTTCTTTGTTACGACTTCCAACTGAAAGTCAAATATAGCAAACCCATAAAACGTCTTTCAATTGTTGATAGCATTGAGTGACAAATGAGGAGTTTGTTTCTGGACAAAGATCTAGTAATCGGAATCAGGCGTCGGCAGACGCGTCAGTGATGAAGGCCTGAGACAATTCGTCGGTACGGTGTCCCGCTAAATCTTGTGGAGTAGAAGTGACTACATAGAAGTCAAGGTGTGTCTTAAATGGTTGGATCTTTGGGTGTATGGTGTCACGGAGAAGAAGGGTAGTCGGAGATGAAACATATAGAAATACGAATACGCCTTGCTAGGGGTAGTAGAATTTCGCCGAAGTTCTGTATGGCGTCGGTGGTGGTAGGGTTATAATACGTAACAAGATCGCCGATTTAATACCCTTCACTGCTCCTGTTGGTGAAGGGATAATGCCCCCTAGGGCGATCCGAGCTGCATTATGCGCTCTATGAGTGGTCTCATAAAGGCGTGTAGCGTAGTCATGGGATGTAGCCTGCTCGAGTTTACTTAAAGAAGGTCAACCGGCAGCCGTAAATCACGGCCAGTCCGCAGGTAGTGGAATGAGGGAGATTGAACACCGTGAAGGATGCTAGGGGTCAGAGGAGTCATCTTCATGATAATCTGTAGAAAAACCCGGGGTAGGTAATGTTGTTGCCGGCAGCCAACATTGCCATGTCCGGCCCGCTGCCTCAAGGTCATTCACCCTCGCAGTGAGCGGTTGCAGCGTCGCTGAACTGGACCGACTTTTACTCGAACACACAGGCACGTCCAGATAATCGCGCCTGTCCAAGGGCCACTTTAACACGCCAATAAGGCCACTTCAGCTTGTTCCATAAGCCTATTTAAGCAGCTGCCATCACGGTCTCACTCTCTCATGCATGACTGGACCCAGTCAACACCAACTCCGGCTTCGTTAGTGGTTATGGCAGTCTGAGAGAGCAACGCGAAGTTCTGTGCACAATAAATTCCTCCCAATAATGCCTCTTGTCTTTTTCCACGACTTGAGATTTGGTCGGATGTTTGTAGTGCCCTGAGTACAAAACTGCTTGGACGCTATAATGAATTGTGAGGCCATTGCCTTCGGGTGGAGGGGGATGGGGTCGTACGTGTTTTATTAATCTCTAGAATACCAAAAACTTCCCGGAAGAACTGGGAGTTGAAGTTGCTGCCGCAATCTGAATGGTGTACGTGGTGGTAATGGCCTTCGCGACTGGTGTGGCATCTTGGCTACGGTGGAGCAGAATGGCCTCAATCCATCTGGTAAAGTAGTCGACCGTGACAGGAATGTATTCGAATCCGCAGACCGAAATAGTAAAGGGTCCATCGGTATCCACACCGGCCCGTTCACCGGGGAAATTGGCGGTTATGGGTTGCACCGGAGTGGGGAACTTGGAGGAAGCATACAGCACAGGTTTGACAAAAGTGGGGTACAGAGGAGCCTAGTTGTCGCCACCAGGTACGTGTGTGGTGGCTAGCTGTGTTTGACGTTGGTCAGTGACCCTGTGGCCGACCAACAACATTGCTGGGTTCGGCATCCTCGTTCAAGGCCCACTGGCTCAAGGTCATGCAGCGAGCGGTTTCAGACTCGCTGATCTGCAGACCTTTGACCGACTTCCACACGCACACAAATGCGTCCAAATAGTCAAAGCTGCTCAAGCGTCACTTCAATACTTCACCCCTCGGTCGATTAAGAATGGGCCAACAGACACCACACCCTCGGGTAATGTAACACACACCCATTGGACAACACTTACCTCGCTTCACAGACCTATTTAAGCAGTTGTCACTACCGTCTCATTCTCTCTCAGGCGTGACTGCACGCAGTCAACACAAACCCTGGCTTCGCGAGTGGCCACTGCTGCCTGGGACAGCAACTCAGGGTTCTGTGCACAATAAATCCCTCATTCTGGTGCCTTTCCTACAATCCGGAAGTTGGCCTGATGATTGTAGTGCTCCGAGAACAAACACAGTTTAGACCGTACAACCCAACTCTGTGTGGAAGTCAGTTAGTATAGGATCGATCAGCAGCCTGGCACAGCTGCACGCGGAAGAACAATATCTCATACTCGATGGTTAAATGAGACCACTGATTCAACAATAGGCGTGCATTTTGGTTGGACCCTCTCATCTCTTGTTCGATATGTTTGGGTAGCCCCTGGGTCAAATGGCGATATATCATGACGATATCCAGATCAGTGCTCAAAGACGAAGGCCAAGAGCATCGGGCATGTTTAGGTAAAACGATAGAGTTGACCTTCATTGTATGGAGGTCAGCATCAGGGGTATCGGAATTGACACTCGAAATCAACGTCCTGCAAGAACTCCGGCCAATGGGCCAGAAGGTCCGTAGAATCTTTACTAGAACGCTGTCATTAGAGGGCTCTATGGTCCATACGCAGGATGAATCGTCTGCTGAAAACTAATTGTTTGAACTACCGCAAGAGCACGACGACCACTAGCAATTTCCAGCGAAGTGTATAATAGTTTCGCTGAGTTTTGGTAAGGGTATTGCCGGCAAAAAAAATCGGATTTTCTACCACAACCTTACCGTTTCGAGACAGAACAACAGCAATTACGAAACCGCTGGAACCAGTATCCAAGCTGAAAGGGGTGGCGTCGTCGTCCGACCATAGCACTGCTCGTAGGTCATTAAAAACACTATCGCATTTGGAGGATCAGGTATATACTCGGTTTTCTTTCGGGTGGGCTTATGAAGAGGTCAGTGATCTAAGTGAAATTTCGAATAAAACACCGGGCATATCATATCAGATTGAGAACACTCCGTAATTCTGTTTGTTTGGTCGGAGTCAGCCAAGCACAAATGTGATAAACTCGGTCAGGAAAGGGTGATATGCATCTGGGGGAGATTTGATGGTCTGGCAACTGCACCTCGGATGGCAAGACACTTGGTAGGATTTAGTATAAGCCCAGTGTCGCAGAGGGTTTCCAACAGCCCGCACAAGTTTACATCATGTTATTCCATCTAAAAAACGAAAACAATCATATTTTTGAAGTAGGCAAGCTACTTGTATGGGATGAGATGGCGGAGAACGCGGTAAATGAGCCTTTGGAAGGTGACTGCAATGTGCTGTCAGCCGAAGGGTAGGGTTTAAACTTCGAATAATACTCTGGGGTGCTGGGAAAGCTGTCATATGGCCATCTCTCGGGTTTATTTCGACCCGGTCTAAAAGGAGACCGCATCGCCTAGCGTATCGTCCAAACCGAGGAACGGGGGAGAATCTCGCACGGCGGCGATAACCAATACGCAGGCGTAAGGAGCCACCCCTCTAGTCGTCGTAATATCGGACTAAGTATTCGCTGGGTTTGTTAAATGGGTTTGGTATCTCCCCTTTCGATAGTGTGTTGAAGGAAGCGTTTACGACCGATCGTATTTTTGAACCAAGTAAATATATCAGGAGGTCCTCGAGGTCTTTCCTGCTTAAATATCTGCACACTTTGGTGACGCATCAGCCGTGCCTGGCGGCCATAGTCCATGTGGTCTATGAACGTTCTCCGTTGGTTTGAACAGCAACGGACAGAGGATGATCTGGACGGATATTTCTGCCTTTGAAATCACTCGGTGGACCCTGCAATCAGCAAGGGAGTGTCTGGCTGCATCTTCCGCACTTCGGTGATGCTCCAGGTGGCCTCCGCGATGCCCCCCGTTAAACCCCCTCCCCCAAAGGGTGACATTTTTTTTCTCCTAAATATCACCTGGAGTTTTTTTCACTGTCTGCTCTTTTCGACTGTGTTCCACCCAGTTGGCTCATATCAATTGGTCTCGCCAAAAAACAGAGATCCTATTTTTTGATACCACAACTCGCACGTACAATTAGGGAATTCAAAGGTAACTCACCTACATCGCCCTCAAATATGCTGATACTGAGGAAGGATGATGATATCAGCAGGATTAGTTTAGAGAAGAACAGCGATAACTCGGTGAAGGATAAGACTGGAAAACGTCTGAAGTCGGTGACCGCATCTGGTGCAGTTGAGCACAAATCAACTACGTCGGAGGAACTGGGAGACGACTCCGCACTCGGATGGCCGATCATGTAGCAGCAGTAAGGAGGAAGGAAGCTACCTCGTTTCAGGCGACGCGACCCGGCCGCACCTTTAAGTTTGACGCAGTCGGACTTATCGCAAGGGCTGATAACTGCGTGAGTCATGAACTGTTTGCGTCTTGGTTCTCCGGATCGCAGTCTATTAATATGCCCAATGACCTCCAGGTTGCATGTTTGTGCTGAGACTTTGTCTTGGGAGAGTAATAAGACACGCGGGAGGACGTGGAGTACTAACGATTCCTTTGACAGCGAGCAAGATGGCTGAGTACTAATCAGACCAAGAATCGCAATGGTGAGGATATTTTGACAATTAACGACTCGGGTTTGGCCTGGCAAACAATCATCGCATTAAATACAAACCCCAGTGATGAATGCGGCTGCTGCTAATCACATAGGCATGTAGTGGCATGTTAACTGCGTCCTATAAATACAGCACTCATCCCCATCACTCTTATCTGCGAACGTCTCTGAGGGTGAGTTCGAGTGGACATTCAAAACATTTGGCCCATAAACTTTATGTTCCAGCGATTGCTTTTTCTTCCTTTGACATGCTTCCTGGAACTCACTTATTCGTTTCTATCGGCAGATAAGATTGCCACGCTCTGGTGAAGGATGGTCGGGAAAGTCAATGTAATTTTCCCGTTTTTTCGAGATGCAGTCTGCTAAGACGAGGGGGCGTTCTCTGATAGGGATGTCAAGGTCACACACCGAGAGCCCCATCATTGACCATGAGAATGGAGTTTAATTAGTAGGTGCGATCGTAGCCATTTCATTTTCTGAACTACAGACGCCTCGTAATACAGGTTGCTTTGCGAGAGAGAGAGAGAGAGAGAGTGAGAGAGAGAGAGAGAGAGAGAGAGAGAGAGAGAGAGAGATGAATACGCTTTATTTTGAAAGTATCATTCAACAGTTTCAGCATTGTGCAGGAATCAAAATGTTAAAAATGAACATCTAATGGGAGAGACAGTTCCACTCTCAGTTTTTGTATTTCAAGCTCTTCACAAGTAAGGTAGCATGCTAGAAATGGCAAAACAGAGCACTGATATGCACGACAGGCGATCTGGCAAGAGCCTCGATGCAGGAAGACTTGACGGCAATGAGCTCGGAGTGGAGAAGATAGGTAACAGCATCAAGAATTCGCTCAACAAATTACTTGACTATTGCGAAGTGTCGTTTTCTTATCGTATCCACAAAAACCGTATAAGAAACACTGGCAACAGAAGCTAACATTTGCAGGATATGGTTTAAAATTAGTAAATCCTTTTTAAGCAAAGCTCGATAAATCACAGCAGAATACTAAAGGATGAGGGGAAAAATAAATGCATCTATAAATCGCCAGATAAGGAATATAGGTGTGTGATAGGCACTTAAACGACAGATATAATAAAGAAGTTTACGAATTTTAGTAAAAAGAGTATCAATATGTTGGGAGAATGAAAGAGGGGATGTCAGAGTATCGCCAAGGTACCGGAAAAAGGATACCTCGTTGGGAAGGACGGCTGAGGATTCAGAACTAGCAGAGGGTCGCAGGCGAAAAACACATTGGACAGATTTCTCAGGGTTCAGTTGAAGACGACCATGCTGAGACATGGTCCAGGCCATCCTTCAAAGACTGGAGATGTGTCTGCTTTTTTAGAGGATGGCCAGCAACCCTGTCGTCAGCATATTTTATATCCAGATAGGCTTTTGGTGGTCTCAAATAGTCAGTGTGGCGGGAGAAGAGGTGTGGGATAGGATGGCACCTTGCAGAACACTACTGTTTTTGGGAAGGACCGTAGGTTTCCACCTGCCGGATTGTAAGAATTGAGTGCAAAAAGTTAAATAGTCTTCAAGCCAAGAGACAACCCAGCCAGGAGAGCCAGACGCGGATGTTTTATTAAGGAGGAGATGGTGCGGGATGGTGTTGAAGGCAGAGGAGGAGTCAAGAAAGTGCACACGCGTACACACGGCAGCCTTTATCTTAATCTCTTAGAGCCGAATGTACCACAAGGGCAACCGCATCTAGGGTACTACGCCTGGCCTTATATGCGAATTGTAATGGGTCGGAGAAATTGGAGGAAAATGGCATAATTATATCTATAGCGACTCACTCAACAAGTTTCAGTAAAGCGAAAGAGCAGGCGATTGGATGAAAAGACGTTACACCAAAATTTGGTGGATTTTTTTATGGATAGGGGGTGATTCTTACTGTACGCCAAACGTCAGGAATCTTAGACTCCATCAAGGACATGTTTCTAAGGTGTGTCAAATCAGAGGCTATCTGAGAGCAGCAATATTTGAGAATAAATGATGAGATACCATCCGGCCCAGCAGCAGTTGAACCATGGACCTTTCCAGGTGTTCCTTCACTGTTGTCATTGAAACAGGAGAAAAAACGAAGCGAAGGGTTGGTTGAGGGGGAAGGAGTCAGTAAAAGTATGGATAAAATGTTCATTTAGAGAGTCTAAATCAGCATCAACATGCGCCAGTTTACCACATTGGCCAGTGAGTTGCTTAAGATTCCTCCAGAGTTCAGCAGAGGAAAGCAGAAAAGATGGTGTGGCCGGAGCGGCAAAAGATGACTAAAAAAACAGATCATTTAGTATGGAAATCTCAATTTTTATTAGGACGTTAACGTCACGTAGGCCACGTAGCCACGTAGGCCTAGCTTGTCTTAAAAATTGTAGATAGGGAGAAGAAATTCTGCCAGGTCTGACCATAATGGTATCAAGAGCACAGCAAATATAAAAAGGATTAATTTAAGGAAGCTGAAGCACGATTCGACCTTGCCCTTTTAATGGCTAAATTATGTATTTGCCGAGACGACATGCCCGAAAACTAAAATGATCACATGGTAATGGACTTTCCATCGTTACTCATCGGGTATTTTCGTTTGTTTTAAAAATCTAAATTTGTAAAAACAAAGGATCGTCTGAAGATGTTTTTTGTTTTGTAGGGCCTTAAGTCGCAAGGATTTACGTATCAGAATTTTTAAAAGGAAAGGTTTTGCCCTTTTGAAAATAGCGTGCCTATTCACATCCTACTTCAGCTGACTTTCGCGGACAACAAAGCAATGTTAACGAGCCGTCGTAGGTCCTTCGGATTTAATTTTCCCATTTAACTTGCTGCCATCTAGTAAAAAGGACCTACTGATTCACGTGGTCTCCTAACTTTCAGCTTTTTATCCTCCTCCGCAGGTAATGCGCTAGCTTTCAGTAAATAATTCTATGGCATTGAGCTCACGTGTCTAGGCTTTGAGCTAGTACCTATTCTGGTTTGTCAGTGTGATAAAGCAGGTTTGAGTTCTGCCCTAAGTTGTGAACTTTTCCCTCGGTAAAACTGCTAAGAAGTATGTTCTCCCTGCGAAAAGGACTTACCGGTACGCGTCAGAGGTATAAGAAAAAAAAGCCTGCTTGGGGTGCCCCAAAAGTATCATCGATATTTCTTCCATCATCACCTTTCCTGACTTACGTCACTAAGTGTACTCATCGCACTGTATTTGCATGAACGCTTTCTGTGACGGTCTGTCTGAAATTAAATGTCTTCTGTTCTCAAGGCTGGGATGATCATATGAGGGTTAATTTGTCCGTTTCAGTACCGTTGGATTCCGTTGACTCTAGCTACTGGTAGTTGAATACTTTAAGAATTACCAGTTTTGTGTTCACGAAGCCCTCCTGGCTGGTCCGTACAAATTTTCGCTACATTGAATCTTCCCTCCAAGTCAGTTTAAACCAGATACAGGTGATGGTCTCGGTGCCACGTTTAACAGTGCAACCTATGTACAACAGCTGGCTATGAGCCCTCTGGACTACAACTAGAGGGGGAATTAAGAACGTAGCTGGCGTACTGGGTTGTGTCCATAAGAATTCGTATTAGGTTACTCAGGCTCCCACTTAGTATTCCGCCATGATTATTTCCGGCTTGTTGCATGTCGCGAGCTGCGGTAGTACATTTACCAAGCCCGACTTACTCCCCCCAGCGAGAACCTGCGAAACGCCGGCGAGGTGTAGACTGGAGGACTCGAACCGAATTGTGTGCTGACGTCTGGTATTTCCATCTAAGGAAGAGTGGAAGCTACATCCACAGTGGAGAGATCAAGCGTCCGATGACTTAGTACGTGCTCAGGCAACTGCCACCCCACTCATAGTGCTTGTGATATCTTTGCACTATATTAATGAGAACGGAATGTCACTTTGAAAGCTGTCCCAATTATTTTTATCAAGCGTCAACAACCCGGCACTGGCGGCCATAGACGGAGACTGAATGTAGACCTACCTGCGTACTCAGTGGACCCATGAAAGCTTCCAAAAATAACGAAAGTCCAGGGCCACGTAAAGTCGGAAGAAAATGGTAGCTGCTCTAACTGATGGTAAGGATTACTTATTTGACACGTTAAACAGGATATGAGAACAAGAGTCGTCCATAACGCAGGTGGTTCTGTGCCAAATTCAGGGAAAACCAAGGTTATATTTAGACCTGCACTGCATCTAACGCACTCTTTCCTCCTCCCGCACCTCAGCCCGGTGTAATGACAGTGTCAAGAAGACCGAAGATGGGAGAGGGCGCAGGTGGCTGGCGCGGCCGGAGCCGCCCCTAGGCGTACCAGCACACTGATTCAGATCCCACGGAGTGGGATTGCCATAAAGGCCACATTAAGAAAGAGCCATTGCAGCCTGACTCTCAGTCCGCCAGTCAGCCACTACACACAAAACACACATTGGGTGATCACGCGGTCCGACTGTTCCCGTCATTTGGCAACCTTCAAAGCCATGGCTTTTAGCGCACCGTGATAGTTTCAAGCGCGTCAGCTTGTTTATAGAGAGGAAAATGCGCTGAGCTGTTGACCTCCCCCTCTCCCCCACCCCCAAAATCAGGCAGTTGTCTGATGTGGGAGTGGGTGCATTGGCTGACGGGTCGGCATAATCGTCTTCACGCGCCACAGCACGATCTGGTCCCCATAACGCACACACCAGGATTCACTAAATCGGGGGATATGGAGGAGCCATCGCCGTCTAACTCCCAGTCCACTGTTGAGCCACTCGACACACACAGCACATACACTGGGCGGACGGCGTGGACTGGTGTAAGCGTCAGAGTGGCAGCCTTTCAAAGCACAATTTCTAAGAAACCGTGATATTCTCAGGTTTGAGATGATGGTGTGGGTGTTGTCCATGCATTGGTGTAGGTAGTGTGCGTTGATGTTGATCTGCAGTTGCTTCAGGGAAGGTTTCCGAGTGTCCTTGTCGACGAGAACCCATGGCGACATCTCCATATAAGAGTTGTTTGGGTAGTCGTTTGTCGTCCATCCTAACAAGGTGGTCGCTCCATCGCAGTTGCAATTGTTTCAGCTGAGCATAAATGCTGAGAGGCGGTCACAGGAGCATTCACCACCTGTACGAGACAAATGGAGCGACCAAGTGCTATCTGTGTAGCGCTACCCCTAACTAGTACCCCTACACCCCCGGGTAACTGCAGGCCTCTGGTAACTGCATTGGTATCCATGGTAAATGCAAAGATGATCAACATATTCATCCCTGATCTCAGACCGAGAGCTTCTTTGCAATGACAGGAACGAACAGTTATGTAGACTTTAACGGCAGTTCTTCATTATCTTCGATTATTTTGCTGGACTAAGATTACAGGTGGTATGTACAATAATTATTTGCTTCATTAGAAATTTTATCTTTGGTTCTTTATCTTTTTACAATCTTATAGGGCGAGAGAAGTCGGTAGGATTTTCCCAGGTCAAAGGTAGAGAAGGCTGAATCCGAAGACAGACAGAGAGAAAGTTAAAGGCACTAGGAGTACCCAAGCAATCTAATGGTTGTAGTCAAGGCATTATCCCGAAAATAATCACTAGTAATATGCCAGTGGCCTGGTGGACAGCAGGGAGGAGCTACCTACTTCGCCAACATCCTCCTCCATGAAATTAATTACTTCGATCAAAAGTTTGTTCTCTTGTCGGGTATACATCACTTTATGGAGTTGGCTAATGGAGTCGTCTCTGAAACCCGAGGTGGCGCGCTCTTATCTGATTTCCATTCCGGATTAATCCACCTCCTCCTGTGGTAAGGCAGTTGTAAACAAACGACTCAATAGGCAATAGCAGCGATAGACCAACAATGACGGTGGGTATCATGACACCAGCCACTCTCCAGTCCGTATTGCCGACGAAACTTGTCATTGACGGAACTCCAAACTAGTAAGCATAAACAAACAGACTAGAGGGTCGACATGTTAGGTCAAATCGATAGATCAAAAAACTTCAATCCTGACAGTACTTCTCCATCAGTCAGTACCTTGAGACAGCTCTGTTGAAACATGGTTTCGCCACCTGAACTGGTAGCTGTAAAGTTCTTGGGCCAACCAAAGCCTTTTAACCATGACAGTTGAGTGGGAGGGCTCTCTCAGCCGCCGGTGTACTGCAGACCTCGACAGTTCGACGGTCACTGGTCGATGATGTCTACCATATGCTCCACAGCAAGGTGGTGTAGGGACGGTTACTTGCGCGTGGATTATTTATAAGTGCTAGTAGACTTGGGCTGAAGCTACCGGACTCCCTCTTCCCTCATCCGTCTGTGTCAGATGTCAAGACAGAGTCAAGAAGACCAGCGGTGGAATCGGGCGCAGGTGGGTGGCGCGGCCGGAGATATTCCTGACGGTGCCACCACGCCTGAATCAGATCCCACGGAGTTGGAGTGCCATAACTGGCAAGTGTGGCTGGTGCAGCGTGAGCCTGTCCCTACGCGTACCACCATACCCACATGCTGGGTATTTGTTATGGGAGCGCAACCCGAATAGCGCCTGTCGTATCCTGATCTGATCTCAATGTTGGTCCAGCGCATCTATCACGCGGCCCGTTCAGGGGGCAGTGCAGATCTCACTGTCAGTCATGCATGGTCACCTCCTTGTACCACTCAGTCTGCATCCTGCTTTTGGTTTTGCAGGCTTGTTGGACTGTCAACAGGAAAAAATTTACGATGAGACTTCTCGGAGGTGGCTAAAGAGAGAATCTTGATACAGGGTAGGGTGAACTTGTGCGCTGACACAAAGGCATTATTTGTTTCGGCACCAAGAAGACTGGTAGAGCAGTAGAACAACGTTTTACTATTCTAAGCTTTCGAACACGTGCAGGAGTCGGTTGTCAGAGATATTGGCAGCAATAGAGCAAACCAAAGTAGGATAGGGGAACAAGCCAATAATTGATCAAATAAGTAAGTCTGGATGTGACTGTGTAGGGTCTTGTATGCCGGCGCCAGATCGATACATCGATTGATTGAGTTCCTATCCGACACCCAGGCTCCCAAAGATCATCGGCTTGTCTTACCTCTGACGTGAGAGATTTTCATGACGGCTGCAGAATTAAGGTTAAGGCTTGTTTAATAGGCATGGAAAACCGCTCGTGAAAATTTGTCACCCCGTCGCACTGTCAGCTTATGTTCATGTATATGCGATCCGAACATGCATTCAGTCTGTCCTGTGTAGGCACAAGGACAGTTTAGGCATGGAATACAAGATGAACATACTAAAAACTGAAATTTCCACGAGGACATTCGACTACCTCAGTTTAATCTGCCTCGCAAGTCCTCGTAGACCTCTGACGTCGGAGGATCCGATCAGACGAATTATAATAGCGATGAAATATGATTTGAAGCTCGACCAGGCGTCTTTCAGTCGGTGCTGGAATTCGATCGGTTGCCAGCATCCCTCGATTATGCGTCACTAAATGGGCAAACGATTGTCCGCATCATAATTAGCTAATCGATCGGGCGCTGTGCTGTCTGTAGTGCGCAAGCGCGCACCCTGCCACGTCATTTCCTGCTCTCCAACGCTGCCTTGCGGACGCTCAACTACCTGCACCTTAAACTACCCCTGTTTTGTGTACACCTGCCTTTTTTGTCAATATCAAATCGAAGACTTAGGAGACGGGCAAAGCAAGGGGTTCTGGATGATTTACACCAAATTGCCGAGAACCTGAAGGAAATGTACCCTTCAGACACATCTTCATCGTCGTGGTATCCCACCTCCACCTCCAGTTTGTCATAGGATGGCTCTGACTATGGTAAGTCATTATCTTACACCGGCGTTCTTTCTAGAAAGCAGTCGGCGGCACCGGAAACGGCGACGTGGGCATCACACTACACGCCTCAAGCAGTCCTCACTGAAAGCGTGTCTGTGGTGGATGATGCAATACCACCTACAGGAAATGAGGACATTGTCTGATCTTAAAGTGCGGGTGGCTGCCATTCGCTGGCGCCAGGACGAACAAATGGGTGGCTGCAGCTCCCATCCGCCTCAGCCAGAATCAAGCAGTCCGATTTGTAAACAGCTGGTGACCCCCTGAGGACGTAGACACCGTGACAACAGAGGTAGCAGACAATGGCTACATGAAGCAACTGGTAGGTTACCTGTAACATATTTACTATTTCACCAGGTTGCCCACTAGGCCTACTTTGGTGGGGACAGCGTCAGCACGTTTGCTGATCGCTTATTTAGTACCTTACTTGCCGATGAGATGAACTACCTTTTAGCCTTCTACGGTTGGCATCAAGGCAAGAGAGCCCTCTTCGACTCCCAATTATATGCCATTTCTACGGTAAGCAATGTCGCATTCATTAATTTATCATGTGTGCTGTAGATGTTTTCAACAAATGGAATAGGCCCCAAAGGTGGATAAAATTAATTTGGAAAAAAGCATTAAAACAATTCGTTCAAAAAACATATGACGGAGTACACAGGCAGGGCCCGAAGAACGCCCTCGGCAAGAGTTTTGACGGTTAGTCATCTTGTCTTATTCACCTAAAGTACCTACCTTACATGTATGAAAACATTACTATACTCGAGCTATATTTACACGTAAACACTCTAAAGTAAAAGCGCATTGTTAACCCACCCCGACACTAATTTCCTTCCTGCTTTATTTCAGGCGTAAGGCCAGATGAAATGGCAGAAGGTCTGCCGGGTCCTTCAACACAGCCTTGAAGTTGCTTTCATCCGCTTTTTAACAGACGATTCACCGATTATCGCGCGAACAATTTTTGTAAATTTCCTTTTTTATACCATTTCGTAAACAAAATATTTTATAAATGCTTACATGACAGTTCGGCCCTCGATTTCGACGAGGTCCACCGTATGCTCCACACCAGGTGGTGTAAGTACGGTGACTTGCCCGTGAATTAGTTTTAAGTGATAGTAGCCTTGCGCTGCAGCTACCGCACTCTCTCCTCCTCCCCCCACCTGAGCCCGGTGTCAAGACAGAGTCAAGAAGCCCGAAGATGGGAGAGGGCGCAGGCAGCTGGCGTGGCCAGAGCCGCCCCTGGGTGTATCACCACACCTGACTCCGATCCCACGGAGTGGGAGTGTCATAAAGGCCACATTAAGAAGGAGCGTTTACGTCCTGACTTCAGTCTGCCAGCCAGCTACTCCCACACAAAACACAATATCGCCGACCACGCGGTCCGAGCTATCCCGTCATTTGGCAACCTTCCGCCACGGCCTAGCGCACCGTCATAGTTTCCTGCGCGCGTGACTGTTTCATAGTGAGGAAAATGCGCTGAGCTGTTCGACCTTCCTCCACTCACCCTCACAAGCAGACCACCATCCGACCCAGTCAGTTGTCTGATGTGGGAGTGGGCGCATTGGCTGACGGGTCGGCATACCCGTCTTCGCGTGCTACAGCATGACCCGGTCCCCCATAACACACACCAGGATTTTACTTACTCAGGAGAGTGGAGGAGCCGTCGCCACCCGGACTCCCCAGTCCACCGGTCAGCCACTGACAGCACATACACTGGCCGACGGCGTGGTCTCTGTAAGCGTCAGATTGGCAGCCTATCGACCAGCGGTTTACGGCTGGAAACCGTGATTTTATCAGGGTACATTATGATGATTGTGAGGGTGCTGTTTCTGCGTATTAGTCGTAGACATGGCTGCGCTGAGGTGGCTTACTCTGGTGGTTGCCGCAGGTTGTCATGTAGGCGCATGTGTCCTAACAGGCCCATGCGGTGTGCACGTGCGAGGAGCAGTGAGGGCAGTGAGGGCGGGTGCGCGTAGACTCTATGTCTGGAGCCCCAGGCACTGGTTCACCAGCCTCCGTGCAATGGATTCGCAGGTGAGCGACCAGGCCGATGCGTGCGTTGAAGTTGCGGGCGCATTGTGGGCAGGAGAAATCGGTAGAGGCTGGGGGGATGTCATTCATGGTAGTGGGAGTGGCGGTAAGAATGGCAGAAGTGGAGGGTGTGCAAGATGTATCGGTTTTGTCGGCATTGCGGTGAACTCCGCTGTCATGTATGCGCATGTGACCGAATAGGCCCAAGCGATGTGTCAATGCGCGAGGAGAGTGAGGGCAGTGGAGGCGGCGATCTCTTGCTGCTGTGTTTGTGCTCAAGGCACTGGTTCACCAGTCTCTGTACGATGGATTCGGCAAGTGACCGACCAGGCCGATGCGTGAGGTGAGACGTGCGGTTCGCACTGAGTACAGCTTAGGAGAGATTCCCCCATCGCTGATGGCGGTGAAGTAACAGGCGATAGTATTGGGATGTGGTCTCCGCCAATGGTGGGAAGTAATGGAATCGGATCCCAGGAGTGAGGATGAGGAGCTTTGAAGCAGGGTTGGTGAGGTGGACGTAGAAGTTGGAATTCTCGAAATTTTCGGTGCATGGCGTCCGAAGATGTCCAACCAGGCCGATTCGCGCGCGGAAGGTGCGTGGACAGCGCGGGCATTTCGGCAGGTGGGCCAGGGCATTTGGCGGTGTTGGTCCCGCACGATGGTGACTTCTCGAGCCGCTCTTTTGGCCTTTGGCGGCGGCGTGATCCGGTTATTGACCTCATAGATTGCTGAGCTAGTCTTCACGGATCTACCTCCATGCCGTTCTTATCCTGGGCAAGGTCCTCCCTGGTGTCGCTGGGTTTGATTTTGCGGTTGACTTCGCGATTTCTTCAAAGTGTCCTTGTAGCGTCAAGTTTCTGACTCATCCTGTCGCGAGCACCCGTAGCGACATCGCCTTAGAAGCAGCTGTTCGTCGTCCATTCTTACCAGGTGGCCGCTCCATCGCAGTTGCACTTGCCTCAGCATGGCGTGGATGCCCTAGGACTCCGTCCGCTCCAGGACTTCCACTTTCCGGGATCTTGTCTTGCCATCTCAGCCTTCAGTATTCTGCGGAGAGCAGCTCAGAGATGGAAGCTATTCAGCTTCCCGGCTTGGTTCGAGTGAGGCGATTCAGGTCTCCACCTCCCGTAAAGGAGCGTCGTCCAAGACGAAGACCTTGTACATCTTCAGTTTGCGTTCAGGTGAATCACCGTAGCGCGATTCCACACGAGGCCTGCAGCCGGCTTCGAGGCCCGACTAGCTTTGAGATCCGGTTTTGCAACCTCGTCATTGATTCTCGTAAGTTGCGTGACATGCGCTTCCTAGATAAGCGAAGGTTTTCCACCGTGAGTTGAGCACCGTTTGACATTGATTCTGGGGAGCATTGTATTCCGCGCTGGGTGGCAGCTGTATGACAACCGTTTTGGCTGTACTGATTGTTAATCCAAAATCGGCGCGCAGCCTGCGGCGAAGAGTCCATGCCTTGCATTTCCTCCATCACGGTGTTGGGCGCGGTCGTCCGCGAAGAGCACAAGTCATGGACTGTAGTCGACACACGCGTTGTGGCCTGCAAACGCCGACTGTTGAGAAGGTGAGCGTCATTTCTGTAGGCGATGCGTGGATACCAGGCTATTCATCACGGTAGGGCGTCCATCAGCATAGCCGAGAGCATGAGACTGAACAGAGTAAGAGAGCCAATACGTGCCCCGTTTTCACCTGTCACTGGCAATGCTTTTGGATACCGTCCTGTTGTCAGGGACGCGCGCGTGACGTCATAAAGTTGACGCACATAAAGTGCGAACTCGCCAGAGATGCCACTTCTTGCATGACTTCCACAGTCCGCTATCGATTCATCGGTGAGTCAGCTGCTTTCGTCAGATCCACGAAAGTAGTATGTATAGTGGAGTTCGAATCTCCTGGCACTTCTCTTCAGCTGGCGGGCGGCAAAATCATATCGGTTGTTCCTCCTAGAATGGTGTCGGCGGAAGCCACATTGGCTTCTCTCGGGAGCAGGCCCCGCTCTAGGTGACCGTTCGTGACGATTGCAAAGTTCTTCCCGGCGATGTTGAGTTAACGATGCTCTGTGATTATCACAGAGTTGCCGGTTATTCTTCCGTTTGTAAAGATGGACGATGGTCGCGTCTTTAACCTGAGTAACTTGTCCTTGGTGCCACATCTCCTGAAGAGTGTTGTGAGTTCTGATGTCGGGCCCATCAGCGTTTGTGACTTCAGTGGACGGTGCCGGATCCTGGTACTTTACCGTTGGAAATCTGCTGCATGGCCCGGATGGTTTCTGGTAGGGAAGGCGCAGACGGTCAATGTTCGTGCCACCTCTCTATGGGAGCCGGTCAATGGCAGCATCGTGGAGATGGCTGATGAGCAATTACACTTCTGAAGTGCTGGGCCCACTTCAGAATGCTTTATCTGTCAGCAGTTTGTGCTGCCAGAGCTGTTGCGCGCGTCCCCTTGGATAACAGGCCGTAGATGGCTTTGTTTTTCATTTCATTACATTGTCCTCATATTCCCCTGATCAGCCGGATCATCCAGATGTCCTGCAGATCTTCCGCAGCTGCTGACGCAACAAGTCGGCGGCATCTGAAGAAGGTTGCTTTGTGCGGCCAGTCCGAAGATCCATGTAGGCTTTGTGCTGTCCATTCTTCTATGAGTGTTGCTGGTTGTCGGTGTCATTTTCGTCAAACCAGTTCTGGTGTTTAGGGTGCGCGTTCGAGGACTTTGAGGAGTCGGGTGGTTATTGCAGTTGGCAATGGTACTTTCACGGTGCCGTTATTATCGTGGAGCATGGTTCTCCAGTTTTCGGTTATTTGGTTGCTGAAATCAAAACAGCGGCAGGCAAATTTAACAAAAGAGTATTAACTTACCTGGCGGCCACTTACGGGGCCTTCGTTGGGGTTGCAGTCGGAGCCTCATCTGATGATGACGGGAGTGATCTGTCCCAACCATCGGCATCGTGATCGCCATGACGGTCGATTTCGCCTCCGGACGAGAACATAGTCCAGCAGCTGCCAGCGCCGCACGTGGTGCATTCATTTCTGCGCGTCGGAAGGTGGAAGGTGTTGGTCTGTAGGGACGTGTTCCGTAATCGTTTGCAGAAGAATGAGGTCGTTATCGTTAAGCAGCTAGCGAGACTGTGGCTCTCCTGGTCCTATTTAGGCGCTCAAGGCTGCTGCATTCCCTACCACCACCGCGATTAGTACTCCGGAGCGCGTGTGAAGTTCGCGCGCACTCAGATAGCTTATTTTGCTAGCTGCCGCCTGCGACTTCAGCGCGTAACTGCTTCGCTGAAATATTCTTTTCGCCTGCGTCTTTTTCCACTACTTGCTGATGCTGCAAGGTTTGCCAGCTCGTAATGTCTTCTTCTTGAGAGAAATCCCGGTGACGGAAGCTGGACTGGACGCAGCACGCTGCATAGACAAAATCGAACCGCCATCGTGTAGCAATAACGATCCGGAACGAAGCAGCGCTCGA